>OVBA01007642.1:0-14100 GCA_900406435.1 Lepidium aucheri | reverse complement strand
GATTGTTTTTAATAAATATCGATTAAGATAAGGATATAATTATGATAATCTTGTAGGCGAGATAATCTCTTGTAATTATTTAATAAATAATATTTAATCTAGATAATAATAATTAATTAGTTATATAATCTTATCAGAATATAATTGTGTGACAAATATTGTGTGATAATATTTTCTAGTAACAATACAACCTAGTTCAAAACAGACAATATAACACGGTATTTAAGTTAATGCTATGCTTTTATTATATAAGAGATTTATAACCAAGCTCATTTTAGGTCTATTTTTAAGGGTTGTTAAAAACAATATCTTAATTTTATCCTAAAGTTTATAACACGGTCAAAATGGAAGTGTCTCCCGCTTCAATATATAAGATATATATAGATTTAAAATTATAACTTTGGGTATTTAGATAATTATAGATTTATGTATAATTAATAATTTTTAAATATATAATTGTATTTCAATTATTTTAGGTATTTATTCGGTTTGTAGTTTGGCTTGAATTCGGTTTAGATATCTGACGTCTAAGATCTAAAATCTATTGGATTATTTTGTTGGCTTTGGTTTAATTTAGTTCGGTTCTTATTCCAATCAGAGTAACATGTTTGTTTGACGTCTAAGATCTAAAATCTTCTATATTTAACGTGTTAGTTTGTTACCATTATTTTAGGAGGTTAGTTTGCAAAATTTTATGGGATTCTTAGAACAAGTTTCGGATTATTTTTTACATATCTATTTATATTGAAGTGGTCGTTGAGCGTTCTTTGATTGTTGATTCAATTGCAGGCTACTATCACGTTTGTGATCATGCCGCCGCGACGTAAGCGAGATAATCCTCGATCAATAAATATGTTCAATCTTCCAAGTGATTTGGAGAAGGAAGTGCTCTCTAGGGTTCCGGTGACATCAATGAGAAAAATCCGATTTACTTGCAAAAAGTGGAACACTTTATCTAAAGATAGGCACTTTGCAAAGAAGCACATTGATCAAGCAACAACAAAAAAGTGTAGGGTGGTTATGATGATGCATTATAAGCTTTATTTGATGAACATTGATCTTAAGGACAACGTTGAGTCTTCATGTATTCAACGTGAAGGTAAACTTAATAACCTAGACAATTCATATGGCGTCGATTTTGTTAATGTTTTTCATTGTGACGGTTTGTTGTTATGCATTACAAGAGATTACACTAAGCTCGTGGTTTGGAACCCATACTTGGGTCAAACCCGGTGTCTCGAGCCTATACTGGCTTTCCACAGATTGAACTTTTATAAGTATGCTATTGGATACGACAAGAGTAACTACAAGATCTTGACATTTATTGATTGGATTTATAACCCAACTCCTTTTTTTGAGATCAAAATCTATGATTTGAACTCTGATTCATGGAGGGTTCTTGATGTCCCTCCTCCAGAAGCGCTTATAACATTCCATCATCATGGTGTGTCTCACAAAGGAGATACTTACTGGATTGCTGAAGATAAGCATTCAGAAGTCCATCATGGTGCTTTCTTAGTGTGTTTTGATTTCACAAAAGAGAGATTTGGACCGCTTTTGCCTCTGCCGTTCGAGTGGATTCTTCACGATACTGTGACTCTATATAGTGTTAGAGAAGAGAAGCTTGCGGTGTTGTTTCAACCAGCGGACACATTTACGTTGGAAATGGAGATATGGATCACTACTAAGATTGAGCCAAACGCAGTGTCATGGAATAGCAAAGTGTTCTTAGCAATGGATATGAAACCACTCATGGACATGGGATTTGTTCCTAATGCGAGTTTCGTTATTGATGAGGAAAAGGAAGTGGTTGTGGTTTTTGATAAAGAGAAGGATAATTTTAACCCTGTTTATGGCGTAGCTTTCATTATTGGAGTGGATGGATCTTTGAAACAAGTGCGTCTCGGAGATTCTCCAGACGAAAGTTGTTATCCACTTGTATGCTCTTATGTTCCAAGTTTAGTGCAACTTAATGATGGGAAAGCAGAACCAAGCACTCAACCAAAGCGGCGAGTATCAACTCGAACCAGGATTCCCAAACGAAAGTTTAACACTTGAAGCTTCACTTTAATGGCATTTACACTACTTTAGTGGCATCTTTTGTGAGAAACAAAGTTCTAAATCTGGGACCAATACTTAATTAGTCCATTTCTACAAACCTATAGATAGTTTATTTTATTTTTTGCATATTTAGTTGATTTCTCCAAAACAATGCAGTGAATGAATTTTGTCCTTCACTCCAATAAAAGATACCTAAAAATGGTTCCTTCTTAAACTTGTGTGTTTATTGTAGTGAAACCTCTTGACTCAGTCCAAATGATTATATTTCTTAGTGAATTGTGTCATAGTAATGTTAGAATCAGCTTTGCATTTCATGTAGCTACAACATTTTAAACTGATTTATTATCCAGAGTTCTACAGCTTTGTTTTGGAATAGCAGAAAGCATAATGGCTTTTAACACCAACTACAAGGATACTTGACTGTTCGGCGTTAATGCAGTTGCTAAGGTAGTTTAGACGCTGGTGTGACATGTGCCCGGAATAGGGTTCCTCGTGAATTAATCAGGGCACATATTAAATATTTTTTCTATTTAAACTTGTAATTAATTCTCGTGCAAGTTCAATCGGCTCTCTCAAATCTTGTTCAACATCCTTCTTTGTTTCTTGTTCTTTTAAGAAATTTTAGTTTCTCTGTGTTTCTTCAACATCCTAGTGCTTCTTCATCTTATTGATCTTTTTGATTCTTCAAATCTTTCCAAGAATGTCTGACTTAGTTCTTAATTTTGAAGTTACAGAATTTTAACCATTGCAACATGTTATCACTCGTTCCAGAACTCAATGGTTGATGTAACATAAATTGACACAACTGTTCGAAGCAATGTTCATCTTTTTTACTTGCGAAGTGTGCCGGGAGGGGATAGAATAAATGTTTTATACAAATTTAACAAGAGCAAATTTTAACAATCCTTTGAGGAAGACGACCATGAATGTTGTCTTTAATACAAAACTTATCACAAACATTAGATGGATTCATCATATGAAATCAATATATATTGGACTCCAAAACTGTATTAGATGAAATCAGTCATTTGACACAAAATTATTTTTAATATGATGGACATTCTCTTGTATTTATTTGATAAACCTTGCAAAAACATAAACGCTTTGTATAGGTTTTGCAAGAATGTGTTTCGTGACATATTTGTCTACCACGTTGTATAAATAAAATATTAATCTCTTTTCTCAAAGGACACTTGATGTAATAATTTATAAAAAAGAAGATTATAAAAAGAAGATCCAATTAATATAGTAGATTTTTATATACTAGATGATTCTAGGTGCACAAATTTTTTACTTTTTGCATATATTGATTTATATCTGTAAAATTATGCATATTGAGTGACTTATACTTTTTGATGATATTATTTTAATCTCAAAGTCTGATTTTTATTTTGAAATTTTATTTGTATTTGAAAAATTATATTAACTGTATGTGTTTTAAATATACTAAAAATGAATTGTAATCTTGATGTTTTAAATTTTTTAATTTAACTTTTGTATGTATATAATAATCATTTTTTTGTATATTGCAAAAATTATTTTTGAGATGTTATCTTGAAAAATTTATTTTGGATGTTATGCTGTCAAAATTTAAAATAATTTTTGAGTGTGAAAAAAGGAAGAATACCGTTACATTGTTTGAACTTTAAGCTTTTAAAAATAAAATCATTCCTGTTTTCTTTTTCCTTTTAATGTATGAAAAATTTGCGCTTTTGATATAATATAATAAAATATAGTGTATTTTTATGGAATATTAATTTCTTGATAAGATGTGATGGGTTTGAGTTCATTTTCCCAAATAATGGGTTTCTCGAATCACACATTGGGCCTTATAAACCCAATAGAGATATGATACCAAATAACACAGCCTGTAAAAACATCACAAGTGTATGTGGTTGTGATTGAAAATCTCATAGTAAGGCTTTGGATTACGTTTGTTTCGATTACTTAAATAACACTTAAACAAAGAAACACATAAAACGAAGTTGTTCAAAGAAAATAAGATTAGGATCTGTGTCCATTGATAACAATCTAGAAACTCAAAAAACAAAAACAAATTTGAATTGTAGGAGAAAATCACTAATCAAGGACATTGATGGACACAGTAACAATCTTTCAAAGAAGGGATAGAAGTACACATGCCATGAGCTAAGAGCCAACCATGAGTGTTGTCTTTAATACAAAACTTATCACAAACATCATTGTCGCATGGCTTCATAGCCACTGAATATCCACACCATTTTCCTGTTGGTGGTGGCACTATGGGCACGTCTCCATTCACCATCTCTGCAAATTTTTAATCAACACAATGAGCTGAACGAAAGAGATCAATACCTGTAAAAATGTATATTCTATGTATATCAGACTAATTACCAGTAGAGAAGACGACGAGCAGAACAAGAAACACTACCAAAAAGCTCTTCATCTTTGTAAATTGTTGTGTTTTGGAGAAATTTATGTATATTGATGTTAATAGAAACAGAAGACTATTGGTGACTATATATATACACAGACGATCTTACGTATGTACTGAGAACACCAACTATAGAAAGTTTAAATTTTGACCATATATTTGCCATTATGAGTTATTTCCATTTTGCATTTGGAAAATCCAATCTTACTGCATTTCTTTCTTTAATTTGTGACGTTAACTGCTTCAGTATATATTTTGGTATGAAGAAAGAAAGATATATTGTATATATGACTCATTGGTATCTATTATATTTTAAGAAGAAAGATATATTGTATTCCGAAACTGTATCAGATGGAAATCTGTCATCGAATTGTAATGGAAACTCTTATGGCATAATATAATGTGATTCCGCCAAAATTTTGTCAATCACTATAACATGTATAATAATGTAATGTAATCTAATTATGCAACTTTTTTTTCCTAAAAAATTACAAAAAATGTCATTAGACAAATAAACAATTTTTTGGTTTTTTTTTGCCTAATAATAAAAAATTAATACCCCTGTTTTATTATATAAATTGTTTTCAGGTTTTTATTTGTTTCAAAATATAAGTTGTTTTCCGAAAACCAAGATAAAAAATAGAAACACATTCAATTCTTTATTTTTTTTTCTTTATTTTTTTTTCTTTATTTTTTTTTCTTTTAACCTATTTCTCTCTCATTTACTTAACTAAATGCTAAAATAAAATAATAAATTTTCATAAATAATACAAAAAGCAAAAAAAAGTTTAATCTATATGCATTAATGCAAAACAACTTTATATTATGAAACATAGATAAAGTAATAAAATACATTTTACCTAATATTACAACTACACCAACGTATTAGTATTTATTTTCAACACCATTTTTTGAATTTTCATTAATACAAAGACTTTTTGAAACAATACATACACTATTCATAAATATCTTTTGTCAATGACAATATTAATATTGAGCCACAATAGCCAGCGCATTAGCCAATTTCTTACATCGATTTTGTAGGTAGTATGACTCGATCGTTGATAGTACATGTGCGTCTAGAGACTTACCACCAGTCACTAAACTAAAGCCACTTGCCACGTACACTATTTATTTTAAACAACAATTTATTACTATGTGACCAGTAAGACCATGTACCAAAAAAAAAAAAACTCAAAAATTTTTAAAAAAACGAAAAAATAAAGAAAATAAACCGACCAATCCGGGTTCGCCACGTGTTGGTTGATTTTTTTTTTCTTTTGAATTTTTTAATTTTTTTTTTTTTGTTATGAAACCCTGATATTGTGAACCCCTAATGTACTTGCTCTAGTAACTTTACAATTTTATTAAATACCATTGACATTTACATAATCTATAAACTTTAGTATCACGCATGACAAAACTTTTTCAGCGACGGTAACCTTTAAGCTTGCTCCATCATGCGAGTAGGCTTTAAGAATTGGTAGACATTGTTAATATGGATAATGCATGGCCAAAGTGTATGATCGTATATTGCTTAGAGTCTCAGCCATGGGAGGGAGAAGAATTGACGGTGAAAATCTGCCCAATTGCTTCAAGTGCAGAGACATTCCATCTTTCGACATGCCTCACAATCTTGCACAATAAACCAGTGTCTGGATCAGTAGAGACGAAGCTATTCTTACATTCAAAAAAGTGGGAAAGTTTCAGTCTTTTCTTACTTTGAAATCTCTATCCAGATCATAGACTGTATTTCCATCGATCGATATCAATGGTCTCCATGGAAGTTTCAGGTAAGTTCTGAACATAAGTTTCAAAAACTAAATATTACTATGGCACACAAGTAGCAATACTTTCGCAGACAATGTGTATAAAGTTCATTAGAGTACCTTAGTTTCCACGTCGCCAGTATATAGTTTCTTTCCGATGATTCATTCTGTAATTACGGAAACAGATACACATTGAGATCATAAACCAGCTGGGATAAGGATTTAATAACAAAGGTTATACCTTCTCTATATCTAGTAGTTCAATTGATGCATTTTCGAGGAACGGAACCAGTAATCTCAAGTTGCGTTCATACAACTCTGTACCTGCATAAGCAAAAAAAACAAAAGAGACTACTTTACTCTAAGATTGTTCATCAAGAGCATGATGATCAGATTGTTCTAGATTTATTCAAGCAGATACAGTTATCATTGAACACTAACTGAAATTACAGATACAACACAAGAATGTCAAGAAGAGGATTCTGTAATTCCCCACCTTGGAAGCTGATAGTTGGATCCTCAAAGATACAATCATCTGAGTAAATTTCAGAAGTAAAGATTCCTGATTCCAGTCACAGAAATGAGCAATAAAGCTTAACCAGTTAGTGTCTCTGAGCATTTCTTTGTGAAATGAGAAAGCTTTATGAGTTTCAGAAATACCTGTGACGAAATAGGCATTTCCATAATCTGACCTTAAGATCTCAATCACATCATCAACATCTCGAGCAGTAGTCTCATACTTTGATCTGTATCAAGTTTTCAAATCGATCTTCACGAGACCAAAGACAAATGAAAGAGAATAAGAAACCATAATTGAAAGCTTTATAGATTACCTATCCTTATTTGCAGGGATGGACGAAGAAGACGGAGCGACGGAGAACAGCCGGAGCAATTCAGTGACTCCACCAACCACCCATTTCAAAACAGCCGGCGTTTTCTTCTCCGGCGAACCAGAAAAGCATCTCGGCCGATGACGAACTCTCTGCAAAACCAAAAAGCCAACTTTGAAACAGAACAAAACAATACAAAAACTAAAAAATCGCAAATTGCCATACATAACTAACCCTCAAGGTCGATGATGAGCTGATAGATATCTGACAAGTCCCTCCCGCCATTTTTACTTAGCCAAGAGAGGACGTCGTCCACACTTTCAACACTGCAAATTGCTCCGCCGCATATATTTTCGATTAAAATATTTATGTGGGTTTATAAATTAACCCCTATAATTTCTAGAAAGAGAAATTTCTACCCGAAAACTTTGATTTAAGTCAAACTACCCCACCCCGTTTTGTTTAAAATTTGATGGTCTTTTTTGCTTTACTGAAACTTTAAGGGTAAATTGTGGAAACTAATGTAACTTATGCCTTTTTTTGCTTTTTTTTTTTTGAATTTCCATTTATAAGAAAAATTATGTTCGATATTTTGCTCACTGAGTGACCAAAAATGGCCGATTTACCGTCGAAAATCATCGTCGGAGCTGATGCGTTTGGTGCCAGTCTCAAGGATGCGATGGTATCTCACCTTCGCTCTCTTGGTGTAGACGTAGAGGATATTGGCGTATCTTCGTACTACTCCGCCGGATCTGAAGTTGGCCGCCGCGTCTCCGCTTCATCGTCCTCTGAAATTCGCGGCTTAGTTTGCTGCGGCACCGGCGTTGGAGTTGCAATGTTCGCCAACAAATTCCCGGGAGTATACGCCGCCACGTGTCTCTCTGTCGAAGACGCCGTAAATGCTCGATCAATCAGCAATTGCAACGTTCTTGCACTCTCCGGCATTAAAACTTCACCGGAAGCCGCCGTTGAAATCTTCGACGCTTGGATCAAAACTCCGTTTAAATCCCCTTGTCCTGCATCCGGATCCGAGCCATGGAGCTCTGAAATCTCCTCTTTCCTCGACAATTCACTCTCCGAGATGATCCAGATCGGAAAATCAACCGCTGATTCAACAACTAAACAGACAGATATGAAATCAGCTTCGTGTGCGATTTGCTGCTTGGCGAAGAACAGAGAGTTCACTCCTGTAGAAATCATGCCGGGAGGCTCGATGAAGATCGTGAGGGAGACGCCAACGTCGGCGATTGTAAGATTCAAAGCGGGAAGTGTAGAGCCAGCTCATCACCACACATTTGGCCATGACCTTGTTGTCATCAAAGGGAAGAAGAGTGTTTGGAATCTGAGCAAGAAGGAGAGAGCTGATCTAGTTGACGGCGATTATCTGTTCACTCCGGCTGGTGATGTTCATCGAGTCAAGTATCATGAAGACACTGAGTTCTTTATAACTTGGGATGGCCATTGGGACATTTTCCTTGACGAAGATCTCGAGACTGCAAATAAAGCCATCAAAGAAGAAGCTTTTGAAAACTGAAGGTATAGAAGATTTCGCCTTTGTGTTCTTCAATGTGTAAGCGCTGCTTCTCTCTTCAAATGTGTTAACGTTGCCTTCTCTCTTCTTTTGGATGTTGTAACTTTTAAGCTTTAAGCTTTGAGAATACATCTTCTGAAAGGGATGTACTGTGTAAAAATGGTTGATATCAAATAATTGTCTCACAATACAAATGCTTTTCTCTTATGAACACTATATAAAGGGTCTCTACACATGCTTCTTCTTGTTCTTCTAGTTTCCAAAAGCTCCTTCTTCTTCTGGTACTCCAAATTGTCGAAGTGTGTCAAGTCTTGATCAATTAGCCTTGGGAACTAAACGCTTTTCATCATTAGACAAGACTTAGCTCATCAGAAACAGATTTTGCAGAGGAAAGCTTCCTGTTTAGTTCTGCTAGCTCTTCACCAGCGTCACAGATGTATGTCGCTGCTTGTCTCCCCGATAACGTTGCTCCTTCCATACTATCTATGTAATCCTGTGGCAAATACAGAAGCAGAATTCTCATTTTGTCTTTCGGATTTCTCATACGCAATATGGAAGCACTTCATGCTTTGCATTTGTTACTATTGTTGATCTGCCTGAAAAAGGTTACCTGCTTTGTGTATGAACCAGCGAGGAAGAAATTCTTTATCGGCGTCTTTTGATCGGGTCTGAATGGATCTTTTCCGGGTGCTTCACGGTACAGAGACTGAGCGATTTTGACAACTGATGACCAAGTGACTTCTAGGTTCCGTGAAGATGGAAACAACTCAGTGACCTGAACACAGATTTGAGAATCAACAAGAAACCAACTTGGCTCTCAAGTGTTTGGAGAATTTAACCATGTTCTTTACCTGCATAGCTACTTTCTCTATGATCTTTTCGTTCGTCATTCGCATGTACGGATCTCCCGGGGTTAGAACGCACCTGTGAAAACAGAATTCCGGTTCAAGACATACAGAGACCTGCAAGCTATTTTAAAGACAAAGAAAGATGCTATTGTTTCTTACTGAAGCAAAGTTCCTTGTCCTTCGATGTAATAATCTGCAGGAGAAGCGAGTGCAAGATCCGCAAAGCATGAGAAATCAGCATCAGGTGTGTAGAGAAGGTTATCTATACCAACCGCTCGTTTCAACTGCCTACAATTTCCCACCCACACAAAATAGAGACTTAAATCCACATGGAATCAATATAATTCATCATCATTCCACAAACCACAACATAGGATTCTAGAAAACAAACCTGGCAAGTTCCATGTCTTGTAACTCTGTGACCCAACCATTGTATCTGAGCTGTACTGTAACGACAGGTACTCCCTCCAGTTCATATATATCATTGAAAAACCGAGTTTCCCTCCATTGTTTTGGAAGTAACCTTTTGATTCCTGGCACATCACATGCTGCAACATATACATCAGCTTTTACTATCTTCTTGTTTGTAGCCTGAAAACAAACCAAAAAGAAGTCATCAATTTTCATTTCGAAGTTTTGAGCTTTGTTCTTTGCATTTTGCAGTTGGCCAAAATTCAACGTCTGAAGCTAGATTTCACCTTAGAAATTGCTAGTCCAGTGACATAAGTCTCTCCATCTGCTGATTTATCATAAAGTATCTCCCTGCAACCCCACCTTAGATGGATTCTGTTTGAAGACAAGGTCATTAAGCCCCAATAAGCCTATGAGATGTCAATGCGAGAATTCATTAACAGACACACACCTGCCACCCCTATCTGTGATATATTGTTTGATAGGGCCACTCAAGTAAGCATCAGGCGAACCCTTGAGCATACGCAACAAAGAAGCTTCTGTTTTGGTGGCGAATAATGAGAATATGGTAAGCATGCATCGTGCACTCATATTATCGCAGTCTATGAAACCAAGTGCATAAGCAACAGGGTCCCACATTCTCTGGATACTTGCCCGTGTCCCACCTTTTGACAGAAACCAATCCGAGAAACTTATCTGCAAATCGCATCTCATAATATTTAGAAAGAACTTTTAGTAATAAAGATGATAAGAACAAAGGTTCATCAATCATTCTTTACGCTGTCAAGATTGCGAATGTCTCTCATTGCTCCGTCGGGATCAACGAGAGCTTTAACAACCGGGCTTAATGCAAGAGCTAGTGAGTTCCTTGCTTTATCATAAGGCTGTTTTGTCGAAACAATAATAAGCCGTTAGTAAGCTCCATAATGGTACATAACAAACGAAGGTACTAATCTTTTGCTATAAAATCCAAGAAAAGTGTTGCTGATTCCGTGGCGGAGAAGTGCACATGAATCTAAAGATGTAAATATCTCTAGAAAAACCACTCTAAAAGCTTAACGTATACCTTGAGCTGATTTGTGACCAAAAAAGCACGAATACCATGAATTGGAGCTCCAACGGGAAATCGAAAGTCAAGCTCTACAAATTATATGCACACCTCAGTACATTAAAATTACAGAGACGATCATAGCAAGGGAATGATGAACTGAGCCAAACCTCCAATTCTGGCGTCTTTGTTAATAAAAGTATGAGTGTGGTCTTTGACAAGAAGGTTTTTATCCGCACCCACCTGCATCACAGTAAAACCTAATACATGAGTATGAGTTTCAACCATCAAGCAAACTCGAACAGAAACTTGAGGAAACGAAACCTTTTTCATCAAGCGGAAGAGATTATTATAGCATCCAAAGAAAACATGTAGTCCCATTTCAATATGGTTTCCGCGTCTATCTACAAAAGAACCAACTTTGCCACCAATGAATGTCCTAGAATCATATATATCCACCTGAAAACATAACAAAGATTACACATTTATATAACCAAATCAAAGGTAGACAACTAAAAGCAACAGACTAAACACCTCGTGACCCTGATCCAAAAGCTCTACAGCAGTTGACATGCCTGCAAGACCAGCTCCTATAATAGCTACTTTCAGCTTCGGTCCCTTGTACGGTATAGGCTCTGGTGGAAATAGCCCCTTTGGAGCTGCATTTATACCCAGTCCATTTAAACGGTAAGAGTAAATAAAAACTCCAATACTCCAGAACAACATCATCATCAGAATCAACTTTTCCTAACAACATGGAACCTCCGACAAAATTTGACATCCAGTGAGTTTTTAGTTGTCATTTGATTCCTCAAAGTCACTACTACTTCCCACGGGTAAAGCACACTGATTACATAAACAAAAGAAAATCTTGTATTGACCATCAACTCTTGACTTAAGTTTCCGTTTCCAATACTATTGATTTGCCTTAATCATAGAGAAGACACAAGAATCTCATTTAAGATGGAAAAAATGGTTTATCAATATAATAGAATGGATGAAACATTATCCTCTTCAACAGTGGGATTGTTCATGGAATAAAGCTAAGCCATTTAATCTAGAGACACATCAATTTCTCAAAATTTCCTTAAAATAAGAAACCAAATCTTCCGAAATTCTCAACTTAGTGGAATCCAAAACATCCAAAGGAATAAGCCTAATGCGGAGGAAACAGTAAAGATTCAATTTTTGTTATTTTTTTGGGTTGAATTATTACCATTAACACTCATGTCGGAAACATCGGTATCGAGTGAAGAACAAACAGTAAATCTTCGAGACTTCAATGAAGGAACAGAGAGAAACCTAGTAACCGGAGTTGCAGCGAAAACAATTGAAGAAGCCATGACCAATCAACTCAGATAAGAGCAAAACGCTCTAATATTCACAAGAACAAAAAAAAATGAATTTTTTTTTTTTCTTCTTAAATAAAAGAGGAAGAAGGAAGAAGAAAGAAGTAAAGTACTAATGAGCAAATGAAGAAACTTGTTGTGAATTGTGATGATGTATCATGCTTTCTCTCCGCATAAACTCTGTGGTTTAACTGTTTTCAGTGGGATTTAACTTTTTGTTTATTTTAGAGAAATCGTACCGACTCGAAATTGAATTAATCAGATTTTATAATTTTGGTTCTATTATTCAATTTGATTATGGGCTTGGGCTATTTTAAATGGCTTAAGCCCAAACAAAATGATTATTTGAGTCAGAATTCTCAACAACATTACTATCAAAATTTTATCAGAAAAGAAAAACATGAATATTAATAAGGAAAATGAAACTACAATAAAATAAAATAAAATCAGATATCAAGAAAATAATGTTGAAACTGGGACCTAGCTTAATACTAGTTGGTCCAAATTTCAATTTGGAACATAAATGAAAATCATATTGATATTTAATTATTTGATGACTTTTTTTTTAACAAGAAAACAAGGGTTAACAGTTTTAGGATCTGTGACAAACAGTTGAGTATTCAAAGTCGATTTCCCTGATCCACAATGTTAAAAAACTTTTTAGAAATCAGTCTTTTATTAATCATATATTTTAACATTAGCTCTGTCGGTTGCTTTGAGATATTTCAGAGTTAAGTTGGAAAAAAAATTACAAATAAATTAATTCGGGCAGAATTCACATCTTTGAAAAATGAGACCAAAAAATTTGAAGTTTTGAGTGGAGTGATTTTAGTGGAGTTTTTGATTTTTTTTTAATGGAAAACTAGTTTTAATTAATCGTGTTTTCAAATAAATAATATTTATAAAGTTTAAAAGTATTTTCGTGTTATAGATTACCACTCAAAATTTTCTTTTTTCTGTTTTTATACTCTTTAAAAACTAGGTTATGAGAAATCAACATTATATTTTCTAAATATATAGATCCAATAATTTAGAATTTTTGACTCAAAACAAAAATGTTAAAAGAATAACCAAAATATAAAATCTAAAAACTAAAAATAAAAATTAATGATTCATTTCATTCGTAGCCTAAGATTCATTGACAATGAAATGAAAGTCAAATGATTATTAATGGTATGAAAAATTCAAACTCTAACCACCAACAACTAACGTGACTAATCACAAATCATTAGGCCAAACCAAAGTGAACAGAAAAAAATACATTATGGGCTACATTGTGGGGGCAATGTCTACTAGTCATGGAATAGCACACGTCCCACGTGCAACCATTATTTTTTTTATTTTTTTTTATCAACGACATATTATATTGATATTGATAAAAAGAAAGTTGTTACAAAAAGATTAACCAAAAGTTGTATTTTTAACATTACGAGCAAGAGCATCAGCTTTATGATTAAGAATACATGGAATAGAAGATAGAGTGAGAGATGTGAATAGAGAGCTTAACCGTGAGAAATCCTCCTGGTATAGCAGAAAACCGGCCACTCCTCGGGACGATCCAGAATCTGCAGCACCGTCTCACAATCTGTTGATATTTCCACTTCTAAAACCTAAAGTGCCAGAAGAGACTCCATCGCCCATAATACAGCTTCAATCTCCGAATGAAGAGCAGAAAGGCTCCAATTGACACTACGAGCACCCATACAAACTCCCTCCACCGAATCTGGAAAACTGAACCATCCTAAACCTGTTTTAAGGTCCGAGTTTTTCCAAGAAGCGTCTACGAAATATTTGAAGCCCGTAAAACCTGAATATGATGTGGAAGGAAAGATCTGTGTGG
>OVBA01007641.1:0-14100 GCA_900406435.1 Lepidium aucheri | reverse complement strand
AAATTCTTAACATGTTATTAAAATACTTTTACGAATTTTTTGGAAGTCCATTATATTTAAAAAAGATGGAAAGTTCATGGATGCCGCATGTACGGGAAAAGAGGCTTCCATAAATTTTTGTCTCTAACCCNGAGAATGAGTAATCGAAGATCAACAGATGAGTGTGAGGGTTTTGATGACAACCATTCCTTCAACTATACCCAAATCAAATTTCATTGACCAATCCATAGAAACTATCAAGCTAAGTTTAATCTTAGCATTTCAACCAAAATAAAATAACTTTCTTGGTTGCATGTTGAGAATTAACTAATTTGGTCCTTCTTAGAATCCCTACTAGTTTCAATTAAAAAGTTGTAATATATTCTTCTATAAATTAGCTGCTAAGAAAAATTTAGAAAGACCTAAACATAAAATGATGAATATGACCTTCCTCATATCATTCTTTTTCTTATCATTCATTCTCTTATTAATAGATATTCTTCTAATTATTTTTTCTTAATTAAATATACCTCTTCAAAATTTCGTGATTGTCATAATTCTGTACTCCAAATATAGTATATATTTATAACCATTTATCTTTAAGTTTTATAAATTATTTATAATATTTTCAGACACTTTTTGATATTTGAAACAAATTATAAATAAATAAAATTAAATATATTATAAACTATTTTTTCTGACAGCAAATAGTTATGTAATAAAATAAATATACAAAATTAATAATTGTGAAACAAATTATAAAAGTTTAAATATTTTATATACAACTATACTCAAAATATTTTCTTAACATGAGTATTTATTTTTAACATATTAACAATATCGCAATATTTTTGTTATACGATATTTCGTAACAATATACCAAACCCCGTCCGAAGGGCGGGTCATCAACTAGTATAGTATAAAGGTTAAATTTTTTAAAAAAGCATTCACATTTTAATAGTATAGATCCCATATATTTTCGTAGTTTGTATATTCTTTTTTCCGGCTTCGTAGTTTGTATATGTAGTTCGTGCCAAACATTTTCCCTAATTTTTAATACGAAATCTTTTTTTTTTTTTAATCAGTAAACCAATTTTGCGGAAAATCCCAATTCACCTGCAAATTCGAATCGTATAACGGCGGTGGAACTTAAAGTCGCTACCGATTCCGATCGAAGCGATCAAAATCTCCGTTTATCTATCAAACCCTAATCTCAACTCCACGACTTCTCTTTGATCCAATTCGAGAGATGTAAGTCCTGATTTGATATCCTTTATTTGTTCCATAACTTTTCTGAATTTTGAGATTTTTGATTTTTTGAATGATCATCGGAACTTTCCAGGTCACAGGAGGAGAAAGCTATGGAAGCCATAAGAGATGCTTTGAGAGCTCTTCGGAAGCGTCATCTTCTAGAGGAAGGAGCTCATGCTCCTGCGATTTCTGCTCTCTCTAGACCTATTATCTCTCAGGTACCTTGTTTGCTTCTCTTTCTCCATTGCTTCAGATTTCACCAATTCAGATCCTAGTTATTGCTTGTAAGCTTTATAATTTTTGGGGGTTTATTTAGTTAGTATAAGAAGCTAAAACATTGGAAGATTACAAATTATGTTGCTTAGTAGTTGGAAGAATGAAGGTTCTTTTTTTTAATCCTTGTTGATTTCTTAATTAGCAAATCTTATAACTCTCATTCGATTTTTTTTCCTTCTGTGAATTTATTACATATTGCCATACCACATGTACTCTCCTTTTCCAAGTTCATTACTTGTTAGAAGCTTATGTTGTTTCCACAGGACCTTTGCTTGTGTCCCCAGAAATGGATGAAAGTGTTGATCCATTTTGTCGTCCTTTGATCTGCTCTTCTTTTGCTTTATGTTGTTACTGTTGTGTCATAGAGTAGTTCCATGCTTGCTTCAATTCAATTTTATGGCTCAAAGTTCCTTTTCTATTGGTTTAGCCAGTAGATGTGGTCTGTTTTACCTCTATACTCTGGAGTATCTGAAACATGTACTGATCTTGTTTGAGTACATATATAGGGGTCAGAATGGAAAGAGAAAACAGAAAAACTGGAAACAGAGCTACAGCAATGTTACAAAGCTCAATCCCGAATGTCGGAACAACTCGTGATAGAAGTAGCTGAATCCAGAACTTCGAAAGCTTCTTTACGAGAAAAAGAGTTGTTGATTGATGACTTGCAGATGGAATTAACCCAAAAAAGGTTAGAATACTTTTGTGGTGACCGAATGGAATTATCTTCTGCAATTCTTAAAATAGAGATGTAATGTAGGGAGGAGTGTACAAAATTAAAAGAAGAATTAGAGGATAAGACCAAGACGCTGGACATACTTATTGCTGAAAACAAAGAAGTCCGATCTCAGCTGGAGGAGATGACAAATAGAGTGCAAAAGGCAGAGTCTGAAAATAAAATGTTAATTGATAGGTGGATGTTGCAAAAGATGCAGGATGCAGAACGTCTTAATGAGGTACGTCGAAACTTTCTTTTATGCTCGTCTCTAATGGTAGAGAGTATTTTCTTCCTTCATCGAATTGGTTATGTCTGGCGTAATTCCATTTTCTTACTTAGGCAAATTCTCTCTATGAAGAAATGCTAGCTAAGCTCAAGGCAAATGGTTTGGAAATTCTTGCTCGACAGCAAGTTGATGGCGTTGTCCGCCGAAATGAAGATGGAACAGACCACTTTGTTGAATCAACCATTCCATCAACATGTGGGCACCGTATCCATGCTCATGAAGGTGGCTGTGGTGCAATAATTTTTGAATACAACTCTGGTACTTTGTTTACTGGTGGGCAAGACCGAGCAGTAAAAATGTGGGACACCAATAGTGGGACTTTAATCAAAAGCTTACATGGTTCCCTTGGGAGTATACTTGATCTAGCTGTAACACACGACAATAAATCCGTAATAGCAGCTAGCAGCTCAAATAATTTGTTTGTGTGGGATGTTAATTCGGGTAGGATGCGCCATACGCTCACTGGCCACACCGATAAGGTTTGTGCTGTTGATGTGAGCAGATTCTCTAGCCGACATGTTGTCAGCGCAGCTTACGACCGTACCATAAAACTTTGGGATTTACAGAAAGGTTACTGCACTAACACCGTACTCTTTGCCAGTAACTGCAATGCAATCTGCTTCAGCGTAGATGGAATTACAGTATTCTCGGGCCACATGGATGGGAATGTCAGGGTATGGGATATTCAAACGGGGAAACTTCTGTCTGAGATAGCTGGACATTCTTCTGCAGTGACCTCAGTCTCCTTGTCCCACAACGGAAATAAAATCTTGACAAGCGGGAGAGACAACGTGCATAACGTATTTGATACCCGGACTTTAGAATTATGTGGGACGCTGAGAGCACCAGGGAACAGATTGGCATCAAATTGGAGCAGGTCATGTATAAGTCCAGATGATGAGTACGTGGCTGCAGGATCTGCAGATGGGACGGTTCACGTTTGGTCTATATCCAAAGGCAAGATAGTGAACACTCTCAAGGAGCATACATCTCCTATACTGTGTTGTTCTTGGAGTGGGTTCGGGAAACCATTGGCATCGGCTGATAAAAACGGGTACGTCTGCACATGGACATGATTGTGAAACCGTTTTTTAACATTGATTTGGTTTACTCAATGTGTCAAGGGAATGTTACTCGTGTGTTATGGTGTTCTTTGATGTGATGTTTCCGTATATAATTGTTTTATAATGTTCATTCGAATGTAATTGCTCAAATCACACATAATGACACCTCATGCGAGTTTGCTAGAAGAACACTAGTTAGGCAATAGGCTTAACGTGGTCGGATGCTGAATCTAAGCTGGTCAGTCTCTCGACTCTCTCCTTCTACAGCATATATATATACATATAAACCCTACCACGAAGCTGTGATGCCCGTTTAACCGGATCTGGATGGTGCCAGTACCGGATTCCGACGTCTAGTTACTCGGAATTGGATGTTTATGGTATGTTTATGAGTCCAATACAATGTAACGATTTATAATCCGTATAGGTAGGTAACCATTTTCCTATGGAAAAAGATCTGTGCCATTCTTTCCCTTGTTAAATTTTTTTTTTTTTGAAGACACAAGTCTTTCATCTTTTCCTTTACTTAAGCTTTACATTCAACAAAAACTTGATAAGAAAAGTTTCAAATTTGTTAGAATGCCAAATTTAGCCACATTGCAAAGAGCCACCAATAATAATACATCAAATAAGCTCCTAAGGTTTTATAATAATATATCCACATGCTTCTTCTGCTTCTGTTTCATATCACTGTATACAATGTAGTGTAATCTTTATACTTATTATTGCTGGTTGGAACTATGACTTTCATGTTCCACCAAAACCTATAATTTGTTTATAACTGAACTCACCCAATTTCTTCATACATAGCTTTTGAATGGTAACTTCGTCAATCTTTTGCTTCTTCAACCTAATACCTGATGAACAAGTTTCTCCGGTAGCTCCTTATTTGCCTGCAAAAGCGGAATTTAGATTCAAGGTTTGTATCACATGAATGCAAACTTTGTTTGGAGATGAAAGATGCTTGATTCTCTACTCACTTGAAAGTGTCTCATGTGAAGTATTGGCTCACATCCAACATCTGCGATGAGTTTTCCTTGAGGAGTTTGTTTTTTAAATCGCTCTGCTATGAATCCTCCAAGTGAGTTTTCCACATCAGGTAGATTGTGGCAAACTTTCAGGAGTGAGTTAAGAGAATTCATCTGCAGTATAATGTATATCACACAAACGTTGCTTTTGATGTAGCAAAGAGATTTATTTAGGGATCCATATCAAAGGAATGGTGATAAAGCAAGAACTGACCTTCATATATGGACATGATGCACATCCCCCATGAATGGAGCAACCTTCACCACCTGCTACTCCTGGTACAACCGGTAATGCCACATCACCAACTCTCAGACTATCTGATGAAGTTTTTGTCATTGAGTCTGACGATACTGGAAACACTACTTCAACCTTCAGTTTCGAGTTAGCAGAAGAACCTAGCAAACTTCTGATCACTGCCACAATAGATGTTACCATTCCTGACTCTGTTCCAAGAACAAACTGGAGGTGGTCATCCACATTCCGGTCCACTGCTTCCTGAACCTTCTGCTTGATGAAGTCTAGTATGTTTTGTGTGGATCCAACAACACCCATCCCTCGTTTTTTTGCTTCCATTGCTAGTGAAAACATTTCACCTGGAACCTCAAGGTGTGCAGTAAGGAACGCATCACAGTACATGTATTTTAATCTCTCCACTACCTCATGACCGAAAAGATGATGTACAATACACGTTCCTTCCTGAAAACACAATTATATTAGCGAACTTTCTTTTGACACTTGAGTACTGCCCACAAACAACAAAAGGCAAAAGTTACCTGGAAATAGTGAAGGCGCGGAAGCAATGATTTAATGGACTTTAGGCTGTGTTTAGGGTGAATGTTGGCGATTTCTTCATCAGTCATCAAGGTCATCTGCTGAAATAACTTTACAATATTCGCTCCCATGTAAGAATCTGGACCATACCAAACATTTAACTCCGGCAATTGAGCAAACGCCTATTGACAGAGGAGGAAAGAAAGCGCTTAGAAAATTAAGAGGAAGCGAAAAAAAAAAACATAAGAGCTTGAAAGAATGCAAGAAACAAACCTGCAGAATCGTCTGTACAACATTAGACGAAGTGCAAGTAATGGTAGGTACAAGCTCGTGGGCAAAAGCTTTTGTCTCCAAAGAAGTATTGATATAAATAACATGCAATGAAGGAGAAGAACTAGAAGCAGCTTCGAGATAATTCAAGTAAGCAGGCGCAGAAGCAGCATCAGCCAGTGAACAACCAATGGTCTCCTCAGACATTCTGTATACACCAACCTATAAACCCAAGAATATGTAAGGAGCACTATCACAGAACAAAAACCAAGAGCTTAAAAACCATCTCTAACCTTTTCAAACCCAGCTTGATCTAGGATGGCACGGACATTTTCGGACATGAAATCAACACCAAGAACTGTTATAAACTGGCATCCAGCTTTAGCCATTGTGACAGCTGTGTCAGCCATGACAAGAGAATCAGAAATAGAGATATGTGGCCAATGCTTTTGAGCAGCAGTCAAGACCCCTTGCACTTCTGGATCCATATAGAAATGAGCAACCACCCCTATCTTTTTTTCCTTCAACACATTGACAAGTCCATCAACCCGTGACTCCTCCGGAAACAAATACTTCGCCTGCAAGTTAAATAACAAAAACCGAACAAAAAACCTTAACAGCGACACAACGTAAATAGTCTTGCAAACTAGTTAAATCAAAATTGCTGCAAAAACAAGCTAGATACATTCGGACAAGAGTGCCGCAAAGTATAGTCTTGCAAAAGAATCCACGAAGACGTGAAGTACTATTGGATCAAACCATTGTAACATTTAAAGTGCTTCAAATCTCAGCCAGATACGGTCGGACATATTCAAATTCTTCAACGACAACAAAACAGTGACAAAGAAACCTCATTTTTTCATCTTCTTTCTCTAAATACTCAAATTCAAACTGAGAATTAAAAGAAGACAGAATCTCACCTGAGCTTCAGCAAAGCTTCCTTTAGCTTCAATGCCATGAGATGATAACACCAGTGAAGGAAATGGCTCAAAGGACGGAGCTTTACCTTCCCTCTCAGCCACCAATCGCCGAGTCTTCTTCTGCATACTCACCAAAACATTGTACCACGTATTTATTCTTGATCTCTCACCTCGCAGCAATCCAACGTTAAGCTCAGCCAAATCCTCAGTTCTTAGTCCCATCACTTCTTCAGGCGAAGCCTCATCAAGAACTTGAATCAGACACGAACACAATCCTTTGGAGACATCTGAATCACTATCAGCCCAAAACCGCATCTTCCCGTCTTGTCCTAACTCAGCATCTAGCCAGACACGAGCCGTGCAGCCCATCACTCGGTTCTCATAGGTCCGGGATGATCCAGGCATTGGAGGAATGAGACTCGCGTAATGGAGAACCCATTTAAGCCGATCAATTGGCTCTGTCAAGGATTTAAATTCATTGACTAATCTCTGAAGCTTATGAGGCACGAGCTCTGTGGTCTGTGATGAAGATGAGGCAATGGCTGAGATTGAAAAAGGTGACGCATTTAGGTCTCGTGATGATGATTGAAGACATTTGAAGGATCTAAACAAAGGAGTAACGCTGTAAATTCTCCTTGGGGACCCGAAATTGAGATGGGTTGTTCTGAAATTAGGAGTAGAGCTAGGGTTCCGAGAGATGACGCTAGAAGAAGAAGGTGTAGGTGCGACGGAGAGAGCCAACGCCATTGGAAGCCTCAAAAAGCTTGAATCTTTACCAAAGAAGAAGATGTGAAGTAAGAGAGGGGATGGTGCGTAATTTGATGATCAATGCAAATTGTTAAGTATTCCACTTCCAAAAAGTTTATAATTTTGACATCAAATTCGAAATTTATATATAAGCAAATGGGAATTTTAAATTATTGTTTTGTGGTCTTTAAATATTGCTTTTGGCTATTCGGATTTTCTTTCATTTATTCTATTCTTTTCCCTTTTTCTACTGGTCTTATAGTATATTAGTAGAATCTTTGCGACATTTTCCAATCAAAACTTTCCATATTCTTTTAGATTTTTATTTTTATTTTTATAACCATTATTGACAAGATTTGATTTATAATCCAATTTTTTTTCCGTAACCTAAATTCTTTCTCCTAAATCTCAAATAATAGCATATAAAACTACATTGTTATTTGAAGTCGGTTGGTAAAATTAGCAAATAGATACACTTGTTTATATTTTTAAAAACTATAATAGTATCATGATGTGAGTCTCTTCTCTACTATTTTCTCTGTTATTGTTCTATTTGTTGATGGCTTTGAAATATGGGTCTGCTACCAAATTAAGGAGAACATGTTTTTTGTTAAAATAAGCAGAACACGTTGGACTTTCCCTAATTTCGTTTAGAAATAAAATATAATCCGTAATTGAGAAATCAAGTCATGTTCTAGTTTTCAAGAATACGTGTTCAACTTGTAAACCTATCAGTTAACACAAAAAGAAAAAAAAAAAAAAAAAAATTTTAACCTATCGCATTACGGAAAAATAGGTTAATAATATTGACCAAACAAAATAAAATAAAAAAAAGACTTTTAAAAAGGAGAAAAAAAAAGAAAGAAAGAAAAGGAAAAGTATTCAACTTGTGTACCAATTGGCCTCTAAGTGATGAATCTATGATATAAAGGTCCACTGACATTCGACTTAAGTGGAAAACTTTTATATTATTTGATCAATTTATTGATGAGATGATTTGATGAAATTAAGGCCCATTAAAAGTTGTAGTTAAGTACTAGCAGTTGGACCTTCTATTAAGTGGATAAATTTGGGCTTAGATGGATCAAATTCAAAGGTTCCGACATTAACATTTATGACACGTCTAGTCTGATAGTCAAACCGGCATACGTCTCGCCCTTAAGTGTGTTTGTGTCCAATTAATGTTTCTACGTGAAGTAGATAGACATTAATACTCTCTCCGTTTTTATAATAAGTGTCATTTTAGCATTTTGCATACAAATTAAGGAAACATACTAAAATTATATTATATTCTTGAAAACTAATTGACTCTTGACATTTTTTTTATTTGATTGATTGATAATAAGGTTAAATTAGATCATTTTTGTTAAAAGTTATATTGGAAATGTATAGTAACATTTATTTTGAAACGAAAAAACAAACATAAAATGACACTTATTTTGAAACGGAGGGAATAGTGTCTTTCTTCAAGGCAAATTTCACGACTCAGACAATTAAACAGCTATATGCAAACTTCACTATAACATTTACAGATTCAAACAAGCTCATTGAGCTTGATATAATGAACTTTGAACGTTTCTACTCTAATCCCGCTTCACGAACTCACTGGAATGGATGTTTGACATGGAAACTACAATTAATAATTCTATTGTGTGAGTGGGATTTTAGCTGATGATCAATTTAGTCGATATATTGTAATTTTCTCTCTCTATACTATCTATGATTTCTAAGGTATAAGCAAATACTACAATACGAAAATATAACTTGAACAGACCAGCAGCTATAAATTTATTGATTCTCATAACGCTGCTTAATTTTTTTTCTTTCTTTTGTTATAATTATAACTAACGACATATAGATAGACCACTCGTAACTTTTTCAAAACGACTAAAACTGCAATGTAAATATGTGGACTTCAAACATGAGAACAACGTTCTCTTCAAAATAGAGGGTTTGATTAGTACACCGTTTGAAACGACTGTTTGGAAAAGAATGAGCGGTTGAAGTGAAGGTCGTTTGAAAACAATCGTTTGAAAGTAGCGGTTGACAAACGAAAATTGGTTTAAAAATTAATGTTGATTGGTTACAATACATTAGTTCAATAGTGTAAAGAAATAAAAGTTAGTATGTAAAATTTGATTTAGAATTATTCTAATAAGTAAGCAATAGTTACATTTTTAATATAAAAATAAATATATAGATTATAATTACTATATTTAAAATAATATTTTATATTAGTAAATAATGATTTTTTAAATATAAACAAATGATTTTTCTTTTTAAACCATAATGTGAAATATATATTTTTTCGAATCATAACTACACATAAAATGTAAAAATCAATAACTGTTTGTATTTACAAACGACGGTTATTTCCTAAACGATCGTAAATAACTTTATTTGCAAACGATATTTTCAAACGATCAAAAATAGGTCATTTGCAAATATTCGTTTTCAAAATATTGATTGGTAACAAAATAAGCATATTGTTTATAAACGAATCGTTTTGGGTAACCAATCAAAACCATAATATTAAATTATATAGTGAAATTGACTTATACATGTACTTATATATTCATCTTGAAGTTTTACAAAATTCCTAAATATATGTGTGTGTCTGGATTCATCTCCCATTAATGCACCATGAATAATGCATTGCATGTGGGGACTCGTAAAATAATCACATACGGGATAAACACGAATATCCAACATCTTTAAAAGTTATAGTTAAATTTCGGTTGCACCTGTTCAATACTTATTATATAATTTGTTTCGAAATATCACAATTATCATAAGAACTATCTCTTTTAACAAAAAAGAAAGAAAAAAAAAAAAACTATCTTGATTTTCAGATAGAAGAATAAATTAACAAGCTATACTTGAAGTACATGTTGCCAAATCAATTTTTAGTATTTTCATTTCATGTTCCTTTAAGACATTTGATATCGCTCACACGGTGATGAAAGGCTAGAATGCTCTTAGTTGGAGAAGAATAACGAATTATACTTTTCTCCTATGATCAAATATACTCTCTATATTCTCTTCTTTAAATTTATCCACTTTTTGTTCTTCTATTTAACTTAAAAAGATAAACAAAATAAATAAAGTGGTTGGTTGGTTCACTTGCAATTATAATTTATCTGATAACTGAACCAAATCCAAATGTCAACCAACTTAAAACAATTGAACCAAATCCAAATATCATTTCTATTTTATTATACGAATCTGAGAATTAGAACTCGATCCTCGACACGATTCTAGTGAACCCATCAGATTTGTTTCTATTTTGTAGTACGAATCAGAACTTGATATCCACGATAGACCAATCCGATGATTTCGACGAACACATCTCCATGCACCGATAGCCATAGATTCTGGCTGAGTGGAGCTATTGACCTTAATCCACTATATATTTTTGTATTTAGAAATCGTGATTCAATTGGTAATGAATTGGTATGTGTGATTCAATTAGTAATGAATTGGTATTTAGAATGTTGATTCAACTGTTTATGAATTGATTCAATTGCAATTTATCTTCATCTTTTATCTATGTGCTGAAATTGTGTGTTATTTTAAAGAAAATGGTTTTCATTTTATTTCAATCCCAAAAATTCAGTGTTTAGGTCATGATAAAATTTTCCTTCAAAACGAGTTGAAGGTTTATTAAAATCAATTGGTTCAATTGAATTTCATTGGTTCTATCATAGTTTGTTAATTCAAGAAAATTTTATTGGTTCTCTAACATAATTTATTAGTATTATTGATTAACAATATCATAAATCATTACTTTCACCTATATTTTATGTTGATTCACTATCTACTATAAAATAAAATGAGAGCATTTTCAATAGCGTATATTTCAACGTTACTTTCATAATAAATTTTATCCTATATAATATTGTACACTTGGTACCGCTCAAATAACTAATCCATTAATATATCAAAATGTTGCATTATATCATATTCCATTGTATTATAAATCCAAAACAAAATTCTATTATAGATATTGAGTTACAAGAATGTGTTTCTTATAGTTAAGTATATGATGAAACAAAAATTGTAATATTGTATATATACAAAGAGTAAGTATTTTATATCATTGTAAATGTATGACAACAACATAATTTACGTGGTATAATTTTTATCACAAATTTACATTAGGTTAAACTAATTATTTGTTAAAAATGGTCAAAGTACAATTGTTTGTATTTCTGCATAGCTATAAAACTTGGTATAACAACTACCAAAAAAATTGAAAATAAACCAATGTTTTCAGTTTCCCTCCAAAACCAAAACGGAAATCTTTTGAAAATTTTCCATAGTTTTAATTTTGAAGTACTTCAGTTCTGATTTTCATCGGTTTAATTTTATGGTTCAGTTTTATAGCATACGGATTTTGTGTTTAAAAACTAATTACTCTAATTAACCAATTGACTCTCCAGTGTTTATATATAATATTTGCTAGCTTTTTGTAATTTGAAGGTTTGGCATTGTTGTTACGGTGTTATGTTGGAGTTGAGGGTAAGAGTTCGAACCTTATTGTATCAAAACGTTCAGGTTTTTTGGTTTTACTTTTACCTTTACTGAAGGGTAAAACCATAATATCTCATAAAACCAATTGGATCTGGGTTTATCCGAATACTGCTTGGTCGGATCGTGTACTATTTATCGATTTGAGGGTAGCTACATAAATTACATCATTTTCTTTTTAAAATTATTAATTTAATTTTCTTATTTATGAAGAGAGTATTTTAGCTCCTTTTTCTCCCAAAGAGAGTAATTTAGCCATTGATCATTCATACGGTTGAAGTGGAGTAATAGAAAAAAAAATATATTTAAAAATAAATCCTACTGTGTGTGGTACCTCAAAAAATTACTCTAAGACATGAAGTAATATGATAATTTTATAATTTAAGGTTGCAAAAACCTATTTTGCAAGTTTCTTAATATTCTGTTTGTTCAAAAGATATATAGTATGATGATATATTATATATATATATATATATCAATAGGTACTTATCTCCGTACAACTACTCAACCATGTGAATGTGTTTGTTTGGCTCCATTTCTTTTGGGATGTGTTTGTTGCTCATACTTTTGAAAGATGAAAAGTCAATGAAATTGTGAAATATTATTATTATTAATTTAATTGATCATTTTCGGCTAAATGGAATATAGTAATAACCAGGTCAGCTTATTGATAAGCCCTATTGATTATGACCATTTGATTTTCCAAACAAGTGGCTCAACTCGGTAGTTGAGAGAGACGTTGATCCACAACTCTTGTTTTTATACAAGTCATTAAATTTATACTAATTTTATAACAGCAATTACTTTTGCATGAGTGTTATGACAGCTATTTGTAAAAAAAAATATATAAAAGAAAATTGGACAATAGTTATTAAACACAAATATTCGCCTCAATATACGTATAGATTTGCGCATTAATATTATTATTAAATTTGTAATCACAAATGATCTGACGTCAATTCATTTAACATACTTTATTACAAATATGTATAAAGTGTCGACATATTTGACATTTTGAGTAGTCCCAAATTAGATCTTAACTTAATGATGATCATGATCGCTGTCAGCAATTTATCATGCTTATCACTCTTCGATTTAATAAGATATCAATTCTTTTTGGTTTAGGCCCACAAACATTAATTGTTTTCCTTACAATTTATGTCATTGCAACGTTGCAAAGAAAGAGTTAAATGTAAATTCCAAATTGTTTCATGCTTTACCTTTTTCTTATATAAATATATTGATAATGAAATTTTATTATATACATGAACATGGTAATTTCAAATATATTATATATCATTATCTGACACTAATTATATATATATATATATATACTAGATATGGACACATGCGATGCACGGGTTTTAAAAAATTATATTTAACATATTTATAATATTATGAATAATTAGTATAGTAAAATATTTTAAACCATATAATCCTATAATAAAATTCATACCTCGTTTAGCCAATTTTTGTGTCAAGCATCTTCTAGATCTTTTCGGGTCTATAATATGATTATTTTGAGTTGTTTCAAAATTTTCTAACTTTGTAATTTTTATTGCAATATTGCATACTAAAATAACAAATTTTGATAAAATTTCTTTTATATAGTGTATTTCTAAATTTTTCTATAAGAAAATGATGCATAAAGCCTTGAATAGTATTCTCATGTTGTAGAAAGATTTAATTTTTAGTTGGATAATAAAACTGTTGTCGAATAAGGAAAAATATACTATTAAAAATTCACTTTTTAATCAAGTAAGAGCATATAAGCTCTTTATTTTCAATTAAAATTTTTGCTTCCCACTTTCTTAAAAGTTGTTTCACCGTACAACGATACAAACTTTTTTTGCTGATTAATGTAAATAACTTGTGTTGTTTTAAGTTTTTGTTTATTGTTATTTAACCTATAAAAATTAAGTAATTGAGATGATGATATTTTCATTCATAAAACATATATATATATATGTATATAAATATTGATAAAATATTATATTAATATTTGTAAAACAAAATAATGATACATTTAATTTTAAATGTTTATTTTTTTTATTTGCCTATTGCGTTGGATGTAAACAAAAGAGAAATAATAAAGTTGAAGAAAGATAGAAAAGTTGAATAGAGTTGAAAAAATTGTCTATATGTGTATGTATATATAGAGATTAATATTCATAATTTTCTTTTAGATTAAAATTGAGATCTTATATACAAATATTTATCTAGGATATATTTAACTAATTATTTTCTGTTAAAATTAGGAAT
>OVBA01007640.1:0-14102 GCA_900406435.1 Lepidium aucheri | reverse complement strand
AAGCAAATCCCGAACATTCCTTAAACAGCTCTGGATCGGATCTTCTTCTTGGTCGGCGTGTATCTGGAGGATCCTATGGTGGATTGATGCGCTCTTGGGCTTGTTGGAACCATGAAAGGCCCAAACATATTCTCCATTCTGTCTCGCGTGAAGGCGGCTTCTGAGCTGGGCTGTGTATCTTGATATTTGGCATTGTCGGGAATAAGGCCTTAGCACAGAAGGTCCAACTTCTAAAATCCATAACTTTTGTCTCCGAGAATCTTATGGGCTGTTTCAACTTTGAGGAGTTCACTTGTTGAGTCAGAAATCCATTGAAATTTATCTTATGGCTTACATCTCTTTCTACCATCTGGAACGCATTAATAAGTGATTGTATGTCTCCCTCGGATCTATTGAAGATCTTCCAAGTTGTATCTTCAATATCTTCTTCATATGAACTCCTTTTGAAATTATTCTTCTTCGAGCCAGCTTCAATATGGGTTAAGTGCGGTTTGAATGTCACAGCCTTTCGCCTCTTGTCCTTTCTTTCCTTTATTGGTTCAGCCTTCTTCTCAGAATTCTCCTTGACCTTGAGATGTAGCTTGCGGACCAGCTCGGCCTTGCCACTTGCGTCCTTTTCAAGGTAGTGGCGTGGAGGAAGTGGTGTAAAGTCCATGGGCGTCAAAGGGTTGAAGCCATACACTACTTCAAATGGTGAAAACTTAGAAGAAGAATGGTTTGCTTGGTTATAAGCAAATTCAACCATAGGTAAACATGAAAGCCAATTTTTTAAGTTCTTATCAACCATAGCTCTAAGTAAAGTACCTAGAGTACGGTTTACGACTTCAGTTTGGCCATTGGTCTGAGGATGACAAGTGGTTGAAAAGAGAAATTTGGTGCCTAGTTTGCGCCACAAAGTCCTCCAAAAGTGGCTCATGAATTTGGCATCTCGATCGGAGACAATGGCCCTTGGAACTCCATGTAGACGGACCACTTTCTTGAAGAATAGATCGGCGATTTGTGATGCATCATTGGTCTTGTCACAAGGTATGAAGTGAGCCATCTTTGAGAAGCGATCCACTACAACAAAGATTGAATCCTTGTGCTTGATCTTCGGCAAACCTAAAACAAACTGNAAAGACCATGAGGATGCGACTTAGCTTTGGCCTTGAAACATGTTGCACATTTTATGCACAGCCATTCCACATCTCTCCTTAGGTACAGCTAGAAGAAATGCTCAGTTACCATAATAGTCTCCTCCGATTCTTTGGTTTCTAGCCGATTCTTCAAGCTCTCAAATTCTTCAAAGTATTCCTCCACAGACCTATTTCCCTGCACCAACTTATGAAACCTTTTCTGTAAGTCCCTATAGAAATAAGGAGGCACATACCTGTTTCTCAAATTAAACTTCATCTCTTCCCAAGTGGTGACTTGGTTGCAGTGATGACGTCTTCGTTGGGCCATGTCACAATCCCACCATGACAAAGCTCACTCTTTTGTGGTCAGCATAGTGGTAGCACTCAAAACTGTACTCCATTCTCTTCTCCCAATTGAGATATGCTTCCCGATCAACCTTACCGGCAAACGTTGGTGCGGTAAGCTTTGGATCGATATTGGTGCATACTGGATCATCCCGCTCGCTTCAATGATGATGTGCATCTCTTCCTCTTGTGGTACGATGTTTAGGTGGTGGATCATCCGGGTCTGGCTCGAGTTCTTCATCTCGGTAAGCATCCGTTTCATCATCACGGGAGTATACGGATACACGAGTTTTCCCCGGCATTGGGTCCAAGCGGTCCATACGTGTGTTGATGGCTTGAAGTTGAGCTAGGAGTTGAGCCAATGTCTCAGCTATGCTCGGACTATTGGCTTGATTTTCCATATTCCTACACACGAAGATAAGTAGTAAATTTTTTTTTCTAAATTGGTAAAACGTGAAAAAAATGGAAAACACAAAAATGGAAAGAACAACTTAAGGAAACGACACAATTCTCTGCACCCTACACGAGTTTAGAGATCAAACAACAGATTTATTTATCTTCTACAATTGAAAACTAAGAACCCTAGCCGTCACAAAAAAGTTCTAACTTGGATATAAGCAAACAATGGCTCAAACTAATCAAAAATCTCAACTAACAACCTATGCGATAACGGTGAAGCAGATATTGAAATAAAACGAGATAAAAACGAAATAAATGATAGATACAACCTTCTAGGAAACCTTTGGCTCTGATACCAAAATGATACGCGCCTCAAGGTGCTTCTCCGAGGTTGATGGGAGTGGATTCTTGATCAAAGGGGACCGTGTGTCCTTCCTTTGATAAGAGGATGATGTGCGGCGGAAGTAGTGGAATGAAGAGCGATCCACAAGAAGAATGGTAGGCTTCTTGATACACTCAAACACACTCTAGATCAAGGGAAATCATCTCAATATCTCAATGTGTGGTTTGAACCTCTAGACAAGCGGCTAAGCTCTCTAATGGCTAGGTTTTCTTGTAGAAGAAAGTTTGGTCCTTATTGATAATCAAAGTTGAAAAGGCGACACGGCTGCAAGAGGACCTTATAAATGGTCCTATCAGCTAGCCGTAAGGAAAAATGAAACTCAAAAGAAAGCAAACACAGTATGGGTCGCAGCCCAATAACAAACAAGAAACAAAACCAACAAAACTAAAGTTCAATATGTTACCGTGCTTCACAAGTTGAACCATCGGTCCACTTATTAATAAAAAGGCCTAGAGACTCTAAGACTCTCTAACCTACGGTGCTGGAGCCATTGGGCTTGGTGGACCTACGAAGACATTCAAATTAAACACAAAACATACCTTGTTGGACCGAATGAAAGGCGAAGCCTTGTTGGTTGCTTCCAGCTCAAGTCTTGACGGTTCTTGGCCCTCTTGATCAGCTTCTTGAGTGTCTTGAATGTCTTGGTTCTCTTCTTGACATGTGGCTTGTTATTGGCTTGACTTCTTGACCTTCTACACACTTCGTGAAAAGACTTCAACATGGCTCTTGTCGATTTTGGTGCGGTCCGGTGAGGGAGCATCCTCTTCCTTGCTCAAGACGTCAGCTACAACTTCTCCTAGTTGCTCTCTAAGCTTGCGTGCTCTAGCTCTGGTCATTGGTGTGCTTGGTTCAACCGGCTTGATGTCGTCATCAACTAACGTGGCTTCAAGTCTTTTCTTGAAAAACTAGGTCTCACCACCACAAAACACCCAAGGCCGTACTGCTTGAGATGGCTCAACGACAAGGTGGAGATTTAAGTCTCCGACCAAGTGATTGTTCCTTTCTGCATTGGAACATACCAAGACCAGACCTTCTGTGATGTAGCTCCCATGCAGGCTGGTCACCTTCTACTTGGCCGGAAATCGCAGTTTGATAAGGAAGCCATTCACAATCACCACACCAATTACTACTCGTTCATGCATGAAAAGTGCAAGTATAGTTTGGCACCTTTAACACCCGCCCAAGTGCATGATATTCAAATGAAGATGAGTCAGTCCACCAAGGTAAGTAAACCTGCTCTCTTTGTGACTCCAAGTGTTATTGAGAAAACTTTGTGTGCCACGCAACCCGTGCTACTAATGCTCTTCAAAGAGAATGTTTGCTTTGAGATGTCTTGTGCAGATTTGCCGCCAAGGATCCGTGAGCTCTAAGAGCAATTTAACTCTCTTGTTATTGACAAATGTGCTTCTGACCACTTGTTTAGTAACCTAAAATTGATAGAGAACTTTGAACTAGCACTTACACTCTCACAAACCGTCTATTTCTCTTGTTATTGAAAAATGTGTTCCTCACCACTTTTTTAGTAACGTGAAGTTAATAGAGAACATTTTACTAGCACTTATACTCTCGAAAACCTTCGAACTCTCTTGTTATTGACGAAAGTGCTTCTCACCACTTGTTTAGTAACCTTAAGTTGATAGAGAACATTTAGATAGGCCTATACTCTCAGAAACCGTCTAACTCTCTTTCTATTGAAAAATGTGCTTTTCACAACTTGTTTAGTAACCTTAAGTTGATAGAGAACAATGTACTAGCACTATTACTCTCACTAACCGTCTAACTCTCTTGTTATTGACTCCTGTGCTTCTTATTACTTGTTTAGTAACCTTGAGTTTATTGAGAACGTTGAACTAGCACTATACTCTCAAAAACCATCTAACCACTACTTTAGTAACCATAAGTTGACAGAAAACAAACTGTCAGACTTTCTTGTTATTGATAAATGTGCTTCTCACCAATTCCTTAGTAACCTTAAGTTGATAGAAACCATTGAACTAGCACTCTTTTGTTAGAAAACAAACCGTCTAACTCCTTTGTTATTGACAAATGTGCTTCTCACCACATGTTTAGTAACCGTAAGTTGATAGAGAACGTTAAATTAGCACTAATACTCTCACAAACCGTCTAACTCTCTTGTAATTGACAATTGTGCTTCTCACCACTTGTTTAGTAACCTTAATTAATAGAGAACATTGAACTAGCACTAGTACTCTCACAAACCATATAACTCTCTTGTTATTGAATCATGTGCTTTTCACCACTTGTTTAGTAACCTTAAGTTGTTAGACAACGCTTATCTAACACTTATAGTCTCAAAAAGCCGTCTAACTCTCTTGTTATTGACCATTGTGCTTCTCACCACTTTTTTAATAACCTTAAGTTGCTAAAGAACGTTGAACTAGCACTTATACTCTCAAAAACCATCTAACTCTCTTGTTATTGACTCACATGCTTCTCACCACTTCTTTAGTAACCTTGAGTTGATAGAGAACGTTGAACTAGCACCTATACCCTCACAAACCGTCTAACTTTCTTGCTATTGACTCATGCGCTTCTCACCACTTATTAAGTAACCTTAACTTGATGGAGAACGTTGAACTAGCACTTATACTCTCTAAAACCATCTAAGTCTCTTGGTTTTGACGCATGTGCTTCTCACCACTTGTTTGGTAACCTTAAATTTATAGAGAATATTGAACTAGCACTTATACTCTCACAAACCGTCTAACTCTCTTGTTATTGACAAATGTGCTTCTCACCACTTGTTTGGTGCTCTTAACTAGTACTCTCACAAACCGTATAACTCTCTTCTTATTGACTCATGTGCTTTTCACCACTTGTTTAGTATCCTTAAGTTGATAGAGAACGTTTAACTAGCAATTATACTCTCAAAAAGCCGTCTAACTGTCTTGTTATTGACAAATGTGCTTCTTACCACTTGTTTAGTAAACTTAAGTTGATAGAGAAGGTTGAACTAGCACTTATTCTCTCAAAAACCATCTATCTCTCTTGTTATTGACTCATGTGCTTCTTATTACTTGTTTACTAACCTTAAGTTGATAGAGAACGTTAAATTAGCACTAATACTCTCACAAGCCGTCTAACTCTCTTGTAATTGACAATTGTGCTTCTCACCACTTGTTTAGTAACCTTAATTGGTAGAGAACGTTGAACTAGCACTAGTACTCTCAAAAACCATATAACTCTCTTGTTATTGAATCATGTGCTTTTCACCACTTGTTTAGTAACCTTAAGTTGTTAGAGAACGCTTATCTAGCACTTATAATCTTAAAAAGCCGTCTAACTCTCTTGTTATTGACCATTGTGCTTCTCACAACTTGTTTAGTAACCTTAAGTTCCTAGAGAACCTTGAACTAGCACCTATACTCTCAAAACCATCTAACTCTCTTGTTATTGACTCACAAGCTTCTCACCACTTCTTTAGTAACCTTGAGTTTATAGAGAACGTTGAACTAGCACATACTCTAACAAACCGTCTAACTCTCTTGTTATTGACTCATGTGCTTCTCAACACTTGTTTAATAACCTTAAGTTAATAGAGAATGTTGACCTAGAACTTATACTCTCAAAAGCAGTCTAACTTCCTGTTATTGACAAACGTGCTTCTCACCACTTGTATAGTAATCTTAAGTTGATAGAGAACGATGAAGTAGCTTTTATACTATCCAAATCCAGCTAACTCTCTTGTTATTGACTCATATACATTTCACCACTTGTTTTGTAACCTTAGTTGATAGAGAACATTGAACTTTCACCTATACTCTCACAAACCGTCTAACTCTCTTAAGGTCACCACTTATTTAGTAACCTTTACTTGATAGAGAACACTGAACTAGCACTTATACTCTCTAAAACCATCTAACTCTCTTTTGTTTGACTCATGTGCTTCTCACCACTTGTTTGGTAACCTTAAGTTTATAGAGAATATTGAACTAGCACTTATACTCTCACAAACCGTCTAACTCTCTTGTTATTGACAAATGTGCTTCTCACCACTTGTTTGTTAACCTTAAGTTGATAGATAACGTTAAATTAGCACTAATACTCTCACAAACAGCCTAACTCTCTTGTTATTGACCATTGTGCTTCTCACCACTTGCTTAGTAACCTTAATTTATAGAGAACGTTGAACTAGCACTAGTACACTCACGAACCATATAACTCTGTTCTTATTGACTCATGTGCTTTTCACCACTTGTTTAGTATCCTTAAGTTGATAGAGAACGTTTAACTAGTAATTATACTCTCAAAAAGCCGTCTAACTCTCTTGTTATTGACAAATGTGCTTCTCACAACTTGTTTAGTAAACTTAAGTTGATAGTGAATGTTGAACTGCACTTATTCTCTCAAAAACCATGTAACTCTCTTGTTATTGACTCACATGCTTCTCACCACTTCTTTAATAATCTTAAGTTGATAGAGAACGTTGAACTAGCACTAATACTCTAACAAACCGTGTAACTCTCTTGTTATTGAATCATGTGCTTTTCACTACTTGTTTAGTAACCTTAAGTTGATAGAGAACATTGAACTAGCACTTATACTCTCAAAAAGCGGCTAACTTCCTTTTATTGACAAATGTGCTTCTCACCACTTGTTTAGTAACCTTAAGTTGATAGAGAACGATGAAGTAGCATTTATACTCTCCAAATCCATCTAACTCTCTTGTTATTGACTCATGTGCTTTTCACCACTTGTTTAGTATCCGTAAGTTGATAGAGAATGTTTAACTAGCAATTATACTCTAAAAAATCCGTCTAACTCTCTTGTTATTGACAATTGTTCTTGTCACCACTTGTTTAGTAACTTTAAGTTGATAGAGAACGTTGAACTAGCACTTATACTCTCAAAAACCATCTACCTCTCTTGTTATTTACTCACATGCTTCTCACCACGTCTTTAGTAACTTTAAGTTTATAGAGAACGTTGAAGTAGCACTAATAATCTAACATACCGTCTAACTCTCTTGTTATTGACTCATATGCTTCTCACAACTTGTTTAGTAACCTTAAGGTTATAGAGACCGTTGAACTACCACTTATACTCTCAAAATCCGTCTAACTATCTTGTTATTGACAAATGTGCTTCTCACCACTTGTTCAGTAACCTTAAGTTGATTGGAACAATGAAGTACTATTTATACTCTCCAAATCCATGTAACTCTCTTGTTGTTGACTCATGTGCTTCTCACCACTTGTTTTGTAACCTTAAGTTGATAGAGAACATTGAACTAGCACCTATACTCTCACAAACCGTCTAACTCTCTTGCTATTGACTCATGCGCTTCTCACCACTTATTTAGTAACCTTAAGTTGATAGAGAATGTTGAACTAGCACTTATACTCTCAAAAACCATCAAACTCTACCACTTTCTTAGTAACCTTAAGTTGATAGAGAACGTTTAGATAGGCCTTATACACTCACAAGCCGTCTAACTCTCTTGTTATTGATAAATGTGCTTCTCACCACTTGTTTAGTAACTTAAATTGATAGAGAACGTTGTACTAGCACTAATACTCTCACAAACCGTCTAACTACTTGTTTAGCTCTCTTGTTATTGACTCTTGTGCTTCTCATTACTTGTTTAGTAACCTTAAGTTGATAGAGAATGTTGAACTAGCAGTATACTGTCACAAACTGTCTAACTCTCTTCTTATTGACTCATGTGCTTCTCACCACTTGTTTAGTAACCTTAAGTTGATATAGAAAGTTGAAGTAGCAGTGAGACTCTCACAAATCGGCTAACTGTCTTGTTATTTACTCACATGCCTCTTACCACTTGTTTAGTTACAATATGTTGATAGAGAACGTTTAACTAGAAATAATACTCTCAAAAACCGTCTAACTCTCTTGTTATTGACAAATGTGCTTCCACTCTTTGTTTGGTAATGTTAAGTTGATAGAGGACATTGAATTTTTCCTCGAATTCAGGGGTTAACAGAACCTGTGCTGTTCCTTAGCCTTTCTCTCAGAACTTCCAGTATTTCAGTTAAGTCAGATATCACTTCCTCTATTACTTCCCTGGATTACTCATGATTCTTATCGGAATTCACCTTGGCAACCCACCGTTCCAGGATGTTCATACAAACACGTCATAGAAAACCCATCGGGTTTCCATGGACGCAACAGACCACCTCCTGACAAGCTTCCTCAGCTCTCACAGATGCTAACTCAGACACGCTTTGGAAAACACCAAGTTCCCAAAGACGCACAGAAAACAATCATGCCTTGACGGACTATATCCACCCAAGGACATGTTACAGTATCGTATCAGACTCAACACACATTGCGTTCATATCCATGGCAAGTTAATTTTGGGCCAACAGTCATCATTAGTAATCAACAGTAATGTCTTGGCAAACTATGTCCGCCCAAGACCAGTCAGTATGACTTTGACGGGATAACTCTGCCCAAAGTCAATCACACCTTATCATACCCGTTAGTACCCAAGGACGCCATTAGATTGGCCTCAAACTTCCATGACATACCACAACCGTGCTTAAATCTAATAGCATTCCATCACATTCGGTAAACCACACCTTGCAGTCTCTTATACAGTTCCACTTTACCTTCACATTTCCAGAAAATCAGTTTTTGCCTTAGCCCTTAACATCTTTCCGGAGAATTTCCAACTATACATTTGGACCTTACGTCCACTATTTCCAGATAAGTCAAAACACCATCAGACACCTTAACCTCTCTTAGTTTCCGTGAAGTCTCCATACCTCACTCGTTTCAGTAATCCTCTTTTTGTCTAAGACATTCTCTAAAGAACCTCTCAGTAATTTCCCTAAACTTAAAATTCACTTCCCGGACAAACCTTGTCCTTGTCAGAATCTGTTCCAAAGGAATTCCAGTCCTTTCCAACTAACCATTGCGTTAATCTAGTGTCTTAGCATTTTAAGGATTCTTGCTTTTGAACATTTCTACGATCGTCTAATTCTGTACTCTGAACAAGCCCAATCATTAGAGTGAATTCTAGCTCTTTACCCATCCGAGCTTACATGCTTTTGCATATGTCTTTTTGGGCAATCCCCAATCCTCTCGTCCGTACTACCACATCAGTCAGAACACGCACCAGAAACATCCTTACACATCCAGAGTACCCCTTTCTAGAAGACCTTGCTTGCACAGCGGCAGCAACCAACTTGTATGATACATCTACATAACCGTCTATACAACTTCATCCAGATCCATTTCTGGACTACATTTCTGCTACAGTCTGGACTCGCTTATTATGTCCATCACAATACTCATATTTGTCTTTCCTTACCCTTTTAATGTACCAGTACTCGCAGGTCATCATTAGACTCCCCCACTTAGTCATTTCCATAACTTCCCACACTTAGTAAATTCCACGGACATTCGTGAACTTAGTCCTTTTCATGATTCATTGCCTTACTGAAATCCATCCAGAAGTTCCTTGTTTCCACACTTAGTCATTTTCAATGATTCTCCAGACTCCGCCATTTCCACGGACTAGTTATCCTTAGTCCTTTCCACATTTCATACTTAGCCATATCCAGACCATTCTTCAATTCTTTATATACTTGTCATTTTCAATGACTTTTAGTTTGCAGCCCAGCTCAATGTATCCACGTCCTTTTCCATATTTGTTGACTACACCTCTTAGTCATGTCCACTGACTTTATATCCTTTCTCAATTCCATGGACTTCTTGTTCTTAACCGTTTCCACAGACTTCTTATTCTTAACGTTTCCCGAATCCACATACTTAGATATATCCACACAATGACTTGAGTCCTTTCCGTACTTTTGTCATTTTTAGTGACTTTCGGTTCTCAGTAGCATTCATTGGCGCAACATCCTTTTGCCACATCTAATGACTTTCCACTAAACTAAACTAATAGTTCATGCCATGATCTAACTCAGTTTCCTTACAACCTAGGATAAACTTATGTCCACATAAAGCTCATCAGTCTGTTAAGCAATTACAATCTTACTTAACATTTTTCAGTACTGAACCATTCTATACACTCTTAGCACACACCGGACCTTGTCCTAGAACCGACATAGTCAAACCTGGCGCAGCAGAAGCGTGGTCGGTCTATAACCCACAGGTCCCAGGATCGAAACCTAGCTCTGATACCAAAATGTGACACCCCAACCCAACTTTCCTATGGCCAAGGGCCAAAACATTCCCTATCGAAAGCTCTATCTTAATAACTCTTAGACTCGATCTTTATCATCAACGCTTATAAGAGGTTATAAACCACGATTCACATACATATAGGTCATATACGGTTAAGTTCGACCATGGAAAGCCGAATGCTTAGTCAGGTTACGTTCCAGTTCTATACTTAGTCAAAATTTGGTCATTAGTTAACATCAGGTGGTCCAACTATCTATCCAGCAACTTAACCATTTGGTTCTAACAATTGTATGCAGCATGATCATATCGAGTCATAGTTACACGTATCTTAGCACATTTGGTATGTTCGTACCTGTGATTAACCTAGTCGCATGTTCTGTCCATCCCACAATTTGTTTTGACTTGACCAGTCTGTTGTACAGACCACTTCACAGTTTGTTCCACCTTCCGTGGTACCACTCTGATTATTAGTCCGTCTAAGAACTATTTTCCCATCCTTAAGACACTCTTCACTGTTTGACTTCCCGAACATCTACAATATCATGGTCCGAGTTTACCATTCTCTGACCATAATTCGCAACATCACGAACCAGATCAATACGGTACCATTCCAAACTAGACCTTACATCATTCAATGAACTCATTCGCCCTCTACCATCTCCTCTTATTACCCAGTCACACAGCCAACCACCCCATAAAGTGACTAAGTAGTAAAGAGAGATGGCTCGGCTTCCCCGAGACCATCGGTGATTGGTTTCCACCACAACCACCTATCAAATCAGTAAATCCAGTCATCAGTCAGTAAAACAAGTCTGTAACACCTTATTCTTGTCCTAATTCACATATCCATCGACCATCATATACCTTACCAAAATCCTGACACCTTTATCGCTCTTGTTCAGTCATCATTCAATCCAAACTCAAAGATACTCGACCAAGTTCCCATTCAGAATTGCCCCCTCGCGTATTCAGTCAATGACAGTCGAAGACCAATCAGTACCAGTCGCTTATCCCTGATCCACGCTCAGATTCCTGCGGTTAACACATCACGTACTAGAACCAGAATATCTCGACTCTCAATCAATCTTTCACATGTCATAGCTGAAGCCTTTCAATCACGTTCGCAACCACTCGGTTATCCACATAATGCATTTCAGCTACCTTTAACCATGAATCAATCCTATTCAGACACCTCTCGGTCACGTTTGATTCAAGATCAATCAATTCTCATATCAATATCAACCCTTGAATCATAGTCACAGACCACACATATTCCCACAACATCATCGGCTTTTCATGATTCTTCGCGATAACCATTCTGACACCTCTAGATGCTAGATCGGATCAGAACACACCGAACCACCAATACAGCCCATGATCACCCCGTTTCCTTGCACAAATCCGATCGAAATCGCCCCTTCTACTCACAAAATCATCTTCTTTCTTCCAAAACTTATGTTATGACGGTGACCTAGGCTAGTATTTATAAGGTTTCGGGTGGCAAAACCTAACCCTAGCTTGCTTTGGTTTGATCCGGTCCAATCCCATTTAAATTGAACCAATCTTAATCTGCAGTATATTCAGTCCATACCGGCCCTTGATCGGCCTAGCCAATTCCAAGACCAAACTTGCTCAGACATTGACCTTCCTTGTCCAAAAGCCGACCAATCATGTCCCAACTTAACCCTTGTCCGAAAAAACTCGAACCTTGTCCGAAGGTCGGCCACTCTATCCGAATATCCCACACCCTTGTCCAAACTACGTCAAATTTGATCCAAACATCAGTCTTGTCTGAATCCGACCAAACCGGTCCAAATTCGGTAGCCCTTATCCAGTCCAACCACCTTGTTTGAATCCGACAGTCTTGTCCTAAAACCCACGATCTTGTCCAAATTTCACGGACCATGTCTCAAACCCAGAGATATATAACTCATTTCCCATGTACGTTCGGATCCCATTAGCAATTTTTCACCTTTCGATCATGCCATCACAACCTTTCCACAGTCCTATCCCGATACAACCGTCTGTTCTGCGAGACGTGGGTGTTACACTAACTCTCTTGCTATTGATAAATGTGCTTCTCACCACTTGTTTAGTAACCTTAAGCTGATAGAGAATGTTGAACTAGCACTAGGACTATCACAAACCGTCTAACTCTCTTGTTATTGACTCATCTGCTTCTCAACACTTGTTTAGTAAACTTAAGTTGATAGAGAACGTTGAACTAGCACTTATACTCTCAAAAACTGTCTAACTCTTTTGTTATTAACAAATGTGCTTCTCACCACTTGTTTAGAAACCTTAAGTTGATATAGAACGTTGAACTAGCACTTATACTATCAAAAACCATCTAACTTTCTTGTTTTCGACTCACGTGCTTCTCACCACTTGTTTGGTAAACTTAAGTTGATAGACAACGTTGAACTAGCCCTTATACTCTCACAAACCGTCTAACTCTCTTGTTATTGACTAATGTGCTTTTCACCACTTGTTTAGTAACCATAAGTTGATAGAGAACGTTGACGCAACACTAATACTCTAACGAACTGTCTAACTATCTTATTATTAACAAATGTGCTTATCACCCCATGTTTATTAACCTTAAGTTGATAGGCAATGTTAAACTAGCACTAATACTCTCACAAACCGTCTAACTCTCTTGTTATTGACTCATGTGCATCTCACCACTTGTTCAGTAACCTTAAGTTGATAGAGAATGTGAACTAGCACTAGTACTCTCACAAATCGTCTAACTCTCTTGTTATTGACTCAAGTGCATCTCACCACTTGTTCAAGAACCTTAAGTAGACATAGAACATTGAACTAGCACTTATACTCTGAGAAACCGTGTAACTCTCTTGTTATTGACAAATGTGGTTCTCACGACTTGTTTGGTAATGTTAAGTTGATAAAGAATGTTGAACTAGCACTTCTACTCTCACAAATCGTCTAACTCTCTTTTTATTGACAAATGTGATTCTCACTAATTGTTTAGTAGGCTTAATTTGATAGAGAACGTTGAACTAGCACTAACACTCTCACAAACCGTCTTCGTCTCTTCTTATTGACAAATGTGCTTCTCACAATTTGTATAGTAACCTTATGTTGATAGAGAACGTTGAATTAGCACTTATACTCTCAAAAACCGTCTAACTCTCTTGTTATTGACAAATGTACATCTCACCACTTGTTTAGTAACCTTAAGTTGATAGAGAACGTTGAATTAGCACTTATACTCTCAAAAACCATCTAACTATCTTGTTTTTGACTCACATGCTTCTCACCACTTGTTTGTTAACCTTAAGTGGATAGAGAACGTTGAACTAGCACTTATACTCTAACAAACTGTCTAACTCTCTTGTTATTGAAAAATGTGTTTCTCACTGTTTATTTAGTAATGTTAAGTTGATAGACAACGTTGAACTACCACTTATACTCTCACAAACTATCTAACTTTCTTGTTATTGACATATGTGCTTCTCACCACTTATCTAGTAACCTTAAATTGATAGAGAACGTTAACCTAGCACTTATACTCTTAATAACCATCTAACTATCTTGTTATTGATAAATTAGCTTCTCACCACTTGTTTAGTAACCATAAGTTGATAGAGAACGTTGACGCAACACTAATACTCTAACGAACTGTCTAACTCTCTTATTATTAACAAATGTGCTTATCACCCCATGTTTATTAACCTTAAGTT
>OVBA01007639.1:0-14108 GCA_900406435.1 Lepidium aucheri | reverse complement strand
GTTTAGGTTGATTGTGGATAGTTGAACCTACTTGTTTAATGCCTATTCGTAGTTTGGAACCAATGAGAGTTAGGACCTCTAGACTATCAAGTAGAGTCTCAAGTGCTACGAGAGTAGGCTTGTTATACCTTTCTGTTCAAGTCTAGAATTGAGCTTAACATTGTTCTGAATAGTTTCTCTAGTTAGATTCCTACTTCCCGATGAATACCCTATGTCTAGTGCTTTTTATTATATAGTTCACATCGTTTAAGTTGATAGTTAATCACCAAAATTTGATTAGTATAACAGAGAAATACATTCGACAATCATTAGTGCAATACTTGATTCTTCGTGGATACTACTACTTCATTGATGTGCACTTGCAGTAGATTGCTTTAGGTTAAAACCTGATCCGCATCAATTTTTTGGCGTCGTTACCAGGGAATCAATTAGTTGCCTTTTGATAAAGATTTGCTTTCAAGTCTATATTCTTTGCTTACTTTTTTTTGTTTTTGTTTTTGTTTCAGGTTTATGCACCGAAGAAGTCAAGGTTCAGACAATCTACTTGGTTTGAATAACAAAGAACTTGCTAGAGTTGAAAGAGAAAGTCGCAGAACTAGAGCAATGAATCAAGAAAACCAGTAGGATCCTCAATACCATGAGACTCGGGCAGCTATTCTGAGAGATCAAGATGTTCAGCAAACGGTTGAACAATTGTAGAGAAACTTGGCTATGCTTAGGAGGCAGCAATAACAGCCGCGACGACGAGCCATAGGTGATATGGATACACCTCACATATACTATCAGAATAGGTCTGCTATTCGACCTCCACATATCCAGAGGCAAGACTATGAGATCAAGCCTCAGCTGATTGGATTAATGAAGCAATATGTCTTCAGCAGTCTCTCAGGAGAGAACCCTATGGATCACATCGGGAACTTCAAAGACATTTGCAGTACCACGAGCTTGAATAGAGTCCATGCAGACTATGTGAAGTGTAAGTTGTTTCACCATTCACTTTCTGATAAAGCTTCTAGATGGTTGCGATCTTTGCCTCCAAGTTCGTTGACTACATTAGCGGAAGTTAGAGCTGCCTGCTTGGATCAGTTCTATACTAAGTCAAGGACTGCAGCATTAAGAAGCAAGATCTCAGCGTTCAGCAACGTTTTGGTGAGTCTTTGCATGAAGCTTGGGAGAGATTCAAGGAATACCAACGAGACTGTCCCCATCATGGCTATTCGGATGAGCAGCTGCTCAACACATTTCAGGGAGGAATCGATTGGGAGTATAAGAACTCTTTGAATGCTGCTAGCAATGGAGACTTCATGACAACCACAAGGGATGAAGCCTTCACCCTCATCGATACATTGGCTGCAAGTTCAGGGAACCATTGTCCTTAATATGATCGAAGCAAGAAGGTCAATAGTGTAGAGATTCATAGAATCGATGAGACTTCTGAAAAGATTGACATGCTTATCAAGGCAAGTCGTGGAGAAAACCGAGGAGTGCATCAGCTGGATGACACTAGGGAAGTCGATCAAGTTCAGGTTGAGTCTGATGTCTGAAGATCAGAAAGAAGTCGATTATGTTAATTGGCAAAATAGAGGACAGAACTAGAACTATCTCTCATACAGGAGCACTAACATCGAGAATCCACAGGTTATCGTCATGCCACCTCCAATGATGCCACAGGGATCGCCATTTCAGGGTAAACCGTTTATGCAGAATTAAGGACAGAGATGGAACAACCAAAGGTTGAATTCAGGAGCAGGAAATTAGCGAAACCCTTACAAGCCTTACACACAAGAGGCAACATAGCAAGCTAGTTCATCTGGAACTTCAACCGATGAGATTAAAGCTCTCATTTAACAGCTTGCAACTGAGCAGCAAAAGTTCACTAGGGATCTCAATACTAAGGTGGACAGTATGTACAATGATTTGAACAATAAGTTTGAATCCCGTCTCAGTATACTTGAAGAAGCTGGATACACAAGTGGCACAAACAGATGAAGTTATGAGAAGTCCACAAGGAGCTTTACCGGGTAAAGTTGAGAAGAACCCTAGAGAATCTTGCAATGTTGTGAATCTTAAGGCTAAGGTACTCGATGTGCACAAGGAGTGCAGCTGTGAAGATAAATATCGACATCCTATACCTTATCTCAAGGAGCTAGTAAAGCAAGAAGATCAAGGAGAATTCACCATTCCTTGTTCTCTTGGCAAGTTGAAGTTTGGTGATGCTTTGTGTGACACTGGTGCAAGTGTTAGTGTAATCTCATTGAAGACAATAAGGGAGCTTGAGATCGAGCTTATGCAGGAGCATACCTCCTTCATTTCATTTGGTGATGCCACTTCTAAGAGCCCAAGAGGCAGGCTAGTCGATTTCACAGCCATTGTGGGAAATTGCAAGATTCCAACCGATTTTACGGTTGTTGAGATGGCTAAGGAAGGAGTTATGCCCATTCTGTTGGGTCGACCATCTTGGATACTGTTGGAGCAAGGATTGACTTTCCCAACCAGAGAGTGGTTTAGAAAATCGACTAAGAACCTGTGTGGTGTGATAAGGAGTTGTGTTGAGAATGAGAAGATTGAGGTTGTGAATTTAATCAACACGAATTTGGAGTATGAGGAGCCAAAGTATTGTTCATCGGATGAAGAGTATGATATCTATCATGAGCAAGCAGGAGAATCGGCTGAATATGATGATGATAGTATCCTTATTGAGAAACCCGATGAATACTATGAGAAAATACTTCGAAATTTATGTTTGAAGATTTTTGCAGGGAGACTTAGTCTTGAATCTCCTGGACCATATTCAATGAAGGAATTGAAGCCTGATGGAACTGTATTGTTGTTGGACACAACAGGTGCTGAATTCCACAGGAAGGATGAAGAACTCAATGAGTTCATCAAAGAAGAGATGAAAACCATGGGAGTGATCATTCCTCCCAAGGATGATTTAGCCAAATAAGTGGCACTCAAGTCAAGCTATAAACTTTAAACAAGCGCTGAGTGGAAGGTAACCCACTAATGGGTAGTTTTTATTTTCATAGTTTTTCTGTTTTAGTTTGATTTTTGGTTTTATTTTGAGTTTGTTTTAGGTGAGAAAAATGAACAAGGGGCTTTGATCGATCAATCCACACTACGATCGATCGATCAGCAGTTCTTCAAGGGTCTACGCTCGATGTAGTGATCGATCTTCACACATGTGATTGATCGATCATCAGAGAAAAAAGTTACTAAGCTCGATCTTATGATCGACATCAGCAAGAGGATCGATCGATCAAACATGCAAGGAGAAGAACGCTCCATCTGTTGATCAACCTGAAGGTGGGTGATCGATCAATCAGTGGGGAATAAAGAGTTACGCTTGATCTACTGATCGACCTACACAGTACTGATCGATCGATCAGCAAGTTTTAACAGGTACGATCGATCAATCAACGCCTTGATCAATCGATCAACGGGCCAGTAAGTCTTTATAACGTAGAAAACACGGGTTTCTTCAAAACTTCCTCTTTCGTAGGTTTTAGGCGATATTAGGCAAAAAACTTTAAAAACCTCTATCTTCCTCGATTCTTAACCGTTTTCTTTGATTCAAAGGTCTAACCTGATCGAAATTTCATCCTATATCCAATTATCTATTCATTTGATTCAATTGGCAAAGGTATGGCTTCTAAATTTTTGATTTAAAAGTGACGAAAATTGGTGAAATTTTTGGAATTCTAGATTTCAATTTATTATTGCTCAATAGTGTTAATCCAATATGTAGTCATGATTATATGGTGATTTCGATCAGTCTTACCAATTGTATTGTTAGATTTTTGTCTAGAAATCGATTGTTAGGTTGTTGGAGAATTTTGATAAATTTTGGATTTTTGGTATAGAATTAAGAATTTGTGTTGTTGATTAATGCATTTCTGGATGATTTAGATGTTCTATGAGTGATTTAGCAACTGATTTCACATAATTCTCACTTGGATTCCATATTTTTGATTTTCCAAAAATTTTTAGGATATTAATTTTTCTCGGTTTTGTTTGATCGATGTGTGCAGATCATGGGTAAAACTCGCGATGGAAAGCAACCTTCTCGAAAGGTTAGACGTTCAGCAAACCTAGAAGGAGGACAGACTTCGAATCCCCAAGTGTTCGAGAGTACATGTTTGCCTTGGCCTAGACCGGATGGTGAACCGTTTGAGAGGAATTTGGGCAATAGGTCGGATCCGTCGTTGTTGAAGAACGACAGTGCTTACAAAAAGAGGATAGACGGTTCAAGATGGGAGAGCTTTCATTCAGTGTTTTACGATTAGTTGTTGAGGATCAAGCTCGTCCCAACCAAGTTTTTGTGTCTGACGACATTGAGCAGACTTGGTATTCTTAATTATGTTACAGGCATCCTTGAGAGATTAGGCCTTAGTACATTCATGACCAACCCACAGCCACTGTACCCGGAGGCAGTCCGTCAGTTCTTAGCCTCCTATGATCTTCATCTCGCAGTCGACCCACATGCTCCTTTGTATGCGGCTTATATTTCATTCCTGTATTGTGGTATTCGTTACCACTTGATCGTTCAATAGATTTGTCAGATCTATGGGTTCCGCGAGGAAGCCAACACAACACTACCTTCTAGCAAAGGTACTCCTCTTGATGCTCTTTGGAACGTTTTAGCTGATGGTGCATTTCAGGGCATCCTACGATTCGGATTGTGGCTAAAATGTTAGGGTCAATGATTTTCTGCAAAGAGGTTAACCGTGCGGTTACCAAGCCAGAGTTGGAGATACTCCATCATGCGTTGTATCCTGCGATATCAGACTTGTATGATTCTGCACCTACTCCTGATGTTGGTCATTGTGACATCAAGTGGGGATATGTGTTTGTGAAGTTTCTTTCCAAACATCGATTCAGAGGCAGTACGAGTCAGCCTATGAGCGAGACTATAGGTAGTCTTTTGACCCTGACCTTTGAGTACTTGCAGCTAGATCTTACCAACACAGTGATGGTGGAGAGGTTCGCATATGTTGATGATCGAGTTTTGACCAACTTCACTTACATCACCGAGCAGACGAAGTGGAGGTATTTTACTAGGGATGTCGAGCCTTACCTTTGTTCCTTGCCTGCACCTGCGCTTACATATCTCACCTATAGAGAGAATGTAATTGTTGAGCCGCACATTTCATATCCTGAGATTGCAGTGCGAGAGAGAGAGCAGCCTTAGCCTATGCGATGATCTACACGCAGACGTTCATCAGCTGCAGCACCAGCACCTACACCGTCGCAGCCCAACGTCGCTCAGACACTTGAGCATCTTATTTTAGAGTATAGTGCAAAGTACGATATTCCTCCTTTCTCTGATGACTTTACTGAGTAGCAGTATCGACGTTGGCACAATGAGACAAGGCAGAGGAAGCATTCGATGAGGAGACACCTTTGGGAGGCACTTAGGAGGATACCGATTGCTTTTTGCATGAGTGCACTTGCTGTGGATCAGCCAGAAAGTAGCACGAGAGCTGATGCTCGTCGATCAAATGTTGCTAGACATCAATCTAAGGCTGACTCCGAGGACACAGAGGACCAGCCATTTGAGCAGTGCATCCCTCGTCAACGTAGGCGAGCACCTGGAGACCGAGAGAGCCAGAGCCCTGAGTGATCGGTTTTTCTTACTCTCTTTTTTTCTTTTTTTTTATTTTTATTTTTCTGTTTTGTTTCTTTTTATGCGTAAGTCGTGATCTCTTCTACCTTGTTTACACACCGGGGACGGTGTGAAGTAAGTCTGGGGGAGATGCACTTGTTGTGACTAACACTTTTTTCTTTGTTTTGTTGCTTTTTAGTTGTTATTTTCAGACTTTAACTCTATCTATGGTATGTTCTTGAGCTTTTGAAACCTGTTGTCTAAGGAACCATGATTTTCGAGGATTGTTGCACAATTATGCTTTTAGGATCATTGATATGCACTTGTTGGAAATCGATTGACTATTGGAAAACCTAGAGACAAAGCATCTTCTCAATGATACATATCAATTTTCAGGCATTCGAAGAATCTACGCCAATTTCAACTTTAACCTGACTTAATTTTCTTGTCAAGGGGCTTGGTATGCGATGGATCGGATTCCTCTCTTCTTTCTTGAAAGACTTATTTGTGTGAGTATGGTTCCTTTCTCTTAGAGATTCAAATTATTAAGATTCTGATGTGACTAAAAACAAAGTTGAAGCATGTTAAAAGATGGTCAGAGATCAAAAGTTTTGTTCCAATGAAGCCACTTTTGCTTTCATTCTTTGTGTTGCTTAAGAACCAACCAGTTGAAAAAATAAAATGATACCCTAGGTAAGTAGGGTATTGTGCAATGTCTGATGATGAATGTCTGATGACGAATGAGTTCCTTGAGGGAATTTTCTCTTTGTTCTTTTCTTTCTTTGCTTAAGACAAGTAAGAACCTAAGTCTGGTGGAATTGATATACCTCTATTTTACAGGTTTTAAGCTCATTAACATGCCTATTTTTAGATTTTTTTGTCTGTGTTTTATATCACTTTTAGATGGAAAACGTATGAACTTGGATTATTGGCATTGGGACATCGTTTGGATGGTTTTGGAGCATTACTTGAAGTTTCACAAAATAAGCTTGATCGATCGATCAACACACTGATCGATGGATCAAACCTTCTTGCCATAACAACGCTCGACCTCACGATCGACCTGACGTGTTGGAGATTGATCACACAAGTCCACAATCGATCAAACAACATCTTGATCGATCGTTCAATGAGCATCCGAAGTAAATACCTAATTTTCCTTTTTTGCACCTAAATCTCAGGACATATAAATGCTTCTATTTTCTGTTTCTTTTACAGACGGTTCATAATTTACAAAGAACTTTGAGAGCTATTTTGTAAGCTAGAGAGAGAAAGAATTCAACATTGAGAAAAATCTCTAAACTCCCTTTTTATATTTTTATGAAATTTTAGTTTATTTTCATTATGTAATTTTGTTTCAATCCAAATCATGTCTGAGTAGTTCATCAATCAGGTTTAGGGTTTCTAGGGATTTAGGAATCAATGATTAGGGACAAATAGAATCAAATCTAATACGAGTATTCTCCATCTAATTCTTGTGCTTAATGCTTAGAGTGGCCTGATCAACTAATCTATGAACCTAGGTTGTTAGCATTCCAAAAGCTTGCTAGGAATCTGAACTAGATTAGATGAGCAATCAATCCTATACCGCGATAGCTGATGTTTAGGTTGATTGTGGATAGTTGAGCCTACTTGTTTAATGCCTATACGTAATTTGGAACCAACGGGAGTTAGGACCTCTAGAGTATCGAGTAGAGTCTCAAGGGTTACGACAGTAGGCTTGTTATACCTTTCTGTTCAAGTCGAGAATTGAGCTTAGGACTGTTCTGAATGGTTTTTCTAGTTAGATTCCTACTTCCCGATGAATACCCTATGTCTGGTGCTTTTTATTATATAGTTCACATCGTTTAAGTTGCTAGCTAATCACCAAAATCTGATTAGTATAGCTTGAGAAATACATTCGACAATCATTAGTGTAATACTTGAGTCTTCGTGGATACGATCCTTAAGTACTACTACTTTATTGATGTGCACTTGTAGTAGATTGCTTTAAGTTAAAACCTGATCCGCATCATAAGCCAAGGGTAGAAGTTCTTCAATGATGCTGCTTGTGTTTATGTAATGATGGTAGCTTGAGATTAACTTCAATGATGGTGTCGATTACATAATTACTTCTAGCTTACCGAGGGGAACTCCGATGAAGCTACTCTTGCCTACATCCTTTGAATTACTTAAAAAGCAGACGATAAAAAATAAAATGATACCCTAGAAAAGTAGGAAAAACCGGCTGCAAAATAATGAAATGAGAGGAAAGGAATCATATAAAAGGTACTCTTGAGACTGAAAGAGAAACTCATGTGTCCTTTGATCGATGTTGCATTGATGAGACCGCACTTAAACGCTATAGAAAGTCGGTATGGTGAATTCGGATCACTTGTCTGGATTGTGGACTTCAGCTTGGGTAGTTGTCAAAGTCCGCAAGAAGTACAAGGTGGTCTCGATTCTAACAGGTAAGTGTTGTGTGATGTACTATGGAATTGATATGCAATGCTCTGATGACGAATGAGTTCTTTTGAGTGGAATCTTTCTTTTGGTCTTTTCTTTCTTTGCTTGAGGACAAGCAAGAAGCTAAGTCTAAGGGAATTGATATACCTTATTTTATCGGTTTTGAGCTCATTAATTCGCATGTTTTCAGAATGTTTGTTTGTATTTTAGAGTCTTTTTAGGTGGAAAACAGGTTAAATTCGAATTATACCCGCAAAGCTTGGTTAAGGATGAATCAAAGCCGTTTTTGGAACATCAGCAGTTGAACGGCGATCGAGCAATCAACATCTTGATCGATTGATCAACCATGTTCATTGGAATATTGTGCTCGATCAATTGATCGACTTCTATCTCTTGACCGATCAATCATCTTCCTCAGCTAGAGATTCGCTCGATCCGTTGATCGACCTACACTTCATGATCGATCTATCCATCACCCTACTGATAGCTATGCTTGATCCGTAGATCGACCAAGACCTTTTGAAGATCTAGCATGCCATCTTGATTGATCGATCCACACCCTTGATCGATCGATCCTCAAAGCTGAAATAAATAAAACCTAATTTTCCTATTTTACACCTGTGTTTTTTAGGACCTATACAAAGGGCCGGTTTTCATTATTTTTAGAGAGACACCATTGTTACGTGATCAAAATCTGTAATTGAGTTTTTGGGAAATGATTTTTGAACCCTACACAATTGGAGAAGAATTCTAAATCTTTTTTATTTCAATTCTAATTACTTTTATGCTTTCTATTATGTCTTTCCAATTGTTCTTTTTCACCATGCCTGAGTAGTTCTAGAATCAAGTTTAGGATTTTCTAGGGATTAGGGAATGATCAAATTAGGAACAAATAGGTATTGCTTAATGTGTTCTCCACCTATTGATAATTCTAATGCTTAGGTTAGAGTAGCTAACTAATCTATGATCCTAGATTACCTAACATTCCAAAAGCTTGTTAGGAATTAGATCCTCCTTAGGTGAGCAATCAATCTTAACCGCGACAGCTGATGTTAAGGTTTATTGTGGACTTATCAGACCCATTCGATAATGCGTATTAGTCTCCTGATATCAATGATAGTTAGGACTGCTAGGTTGCTAGATATAGTAATTGATACCATGATAGTGGATTGGTTATTATTTTATGTCTGAGTCAAGATTGTTGAATGAATGTTACCTGAATAGCTTCCTAGTTCGATATCCCTGATTTCCCTATGAACTTCCTAAGTTTGGTGTTTTAATTCATTGATTGCTTATTGTTAGTTTTGTTTCAGTTCAGTTTAATATCAACCTTCTAATCGTCTTAGCTCTAGTTTAGTTTTAGAATTGATAGTGTGATAACTTGGTCCTTGTGGATACAATCCCTAGATTACTACTCGATTTGTTGTGCACTTGCAGTAGAGATATAGGGTAAAACTCTATGATATCATTCAGTTGCATACAAATTGGCTCTTCCCACAGATCTGAAAATTCATCATGTCTTCATGTTTCTTAGCTGAAAGTACTTGTTGGTGACGTTCCCACATTCTCTACACTACCACACTCTGTCTCTGATCTTCTGATCAAGGAACCAGAGAAGATTTTGGACAGGAAAATGGTACAACGTCAGGACGTGCAGTAATGATAGTCTTAGTTAAATGGGCGCATTTGGACGAAGCAAAAGCTACATGGGAGTTTTACTTCGATTTGCAGAAGAAATTTCCTTCTTTTGAACCTCAAGGTCAAGGTTCTTCGATCCCGGGGGAATTTGTTATAACATTTGGCACATGACAGAGATTAACTTGAAGAAGCGTGACTTTCACGTGAAGCTTTACGATCAAGCTATTCTGTTAGGATTTGAAGACTAAAATAGATCTTTTCCTTTTATCTTATTTTCCTTTTTTCTTTAGGTTAAGCTTTTGTTTTCTTATAAAGGCACTTGTCTTCTCTCTGCATTCTTTATCAAATTATATGACAATCTCTTGTTTAAGTTTTCTTAAGTTACTCTAAAGTTTCGTGTTGTTGCTTGTGAGATTTACCGTTTCTTAGCTCCATGAGTGCTTTGATTCGTTTTTCTATCAATAAACATACTTTCTTCATTCTTAAGCTTCGATTTTCTTATTCTGTAAGTTTCGAAGTCCATTTTCTATATCAAATTCCATCCTCAGTCACGATTCTTATATTTCCAACTCTTTTAACCTTTGAAGTTGTATCATTCTCTGTTTGACCCACTCCCCATTTCTGACATTCTCAAGTCTTCACCATTCTCTTCTTGAAGTCATATGGTAGGTGCATCCAGAATTGAGGATCCATTCCTCTCACTTTCCTTCACTTTCTACTAAGCTACTTTCTGTAACCAATAACGTAGACGCATCGGATTTTTCTTTCTCAGCTACTGCCGCTTCATCTTCTCTCTAAATTGTTATGATGCCCTACTCTCCTCTCTGTCTCGGAATAACAAGTGTGTATCCCTTCCACTTGTTTGGCTTTTAGCATGGCCCATCTCAAGGTTCTTGCTACACATAACTCTCATAATTCTTCCCACCATAAGGGCTCCTCACTATATCTCTCATCCTTGAGCTCATCAAATAGTTTGAGAAACGAATTGAGTAGCAATAAGACTTCATCTTCTTCAGATATAGAGACATCTAACTTCCTTAAATCTGAGGTCATCCTCACAAAAATCGGTATGTTTTCTTCTACAATTTTTTCTTTATCCATCTTATAACCAAACTGTCTGTACTTGAGACATATTCTGTTTAAGGGCTGATTAGGCAAGTGAAGCTCTCCGTTTATAGGAGATTTAGTCAAATAAAGCTCATCTAGGACCCTTATCATACTTGTAGCTGTCTTTCCATGCATGATTCTCTTTAATACATTGTCTGCTACACTTAGTATAATAATATATTTGGCTTTATCATCTTTTTCCTCTGGTCACAGGTTTTATGTTTCTTCTTTTGTGAGGTACCATGAGCTAGAAGACTTCACCTTCACCTTCTGTGTTCTCAGCTGCTGCTCCTTTTTCCCCTACAGCTTCTATGAGACCACACCTTTCCAAACAAATAAGTAATTCTTTTTTCTTAGCTTTATAGTTCATCATTCCATCGAATTTGTCTAATCCCGTCCTTAGATTTTCCATTCTGCCTTGCTGTGTGTGTTGGCTTTTCTTGATTGTCTCCAGCAACCTATCTCTTCAACCAAGTTCTCTGATACCACTTTTTGAGTTTTTAGTATCAATAGATTCCTTGCTTCTTATGTTGTTGTTTGATTTGCTTGTAATCTAGAGTAACACAATGGATTCAACGAGTTCCCGAAGACATGTCAGTACGTCTAGTGGCAGTTCGATGACTGCCAAACTTCACTTTATCAAGGGATTTAACAAGAGTTACAAACACACTCTCAACACATACACTCACTCGGTTTCCTTTCTCTCTCTCAGGTTTACAAGAGACCAGCTTTAAAAGTGTAAAAGCTTTGGATATTACAAGATCACACACGCAATGTCTCTTTCGATCTTGTCGGCAACAATCCACGACAAACTTCCTTAAGACATATATACTCCATTGTCAACCCCAATAGATCATAGACCCAATTGTTTGTGTACGTTGTGTCTTGGCCCATGAGGCCAGAAAGCCTAGTGGATCAAACAATTAAAGCATGTGGGGACTCGAACATAGTAGATATGATAAATAGGCCTAAAGCTTGGCCATCTTTCAAGGCAATTGTGCAGCCTATTCTTTTAGTACGATCTACATTTCCGTTTTAAGACTAACTAGGGAATATACCAAGCTACCCGGTTTTTTGAATACATATTTTTCTGCTTTATTAGTATTATATTAAAATTGTGAAAATATGAAAATAAAAAGATTCATATATTTGTAAGATATAGATTATGGATAAAATCATGTTTGCTTACATATTGAACAATTTTTTTGGTTTACGTAAAAAGTGATTGTACATTAGTAGGTGGTTGCACGTTAAACCATTAATATCGATTGTTCATCTGATTGTTTGAAGCTTAGTGAGACAATTGTTATCTATTTAGCCTACACATTGTAATGTGTAATATTAAATAGTTTATGATGTTCCTACTTATGTGCGTGGTGATATATAAGTATCTTATGTGCGTGTTGATATATCAACTCCAAATTAATAAAGCTTTATATTCTATTGTCGTATTTTACGATAAGGTAAAAGGAATTCAAAATTACTTCTCAAATTTAGTTTGGTATATAATTATAATAGAGTGAGACACTATTCTTTAGAGAAAAAACTGAACATGAGATATATAAGTAAATCTAAAGTAAATTTCTCTACCACCATCGCCATGTTCCTCCTCTCCATTTCCCAATTCCTCGGAGCTCCTCTTTGTCTAAGAATGATTGCAAACTCATATCCGATAACACATGTACCGACAAAAACGAAATATTTTAAACCATAGCTATCTTCAAATTTTCATCTTATTATTTACCCAATCAGTTCCTGCTTTTCAGCCTAAGAAATATCACTTCCTCATTGTTAAATATTTTGCTGCTTGAATCATCGTCTCTATAGATGTGATACATTTGTTGTCTAAATCTTTCCACAATCTTTCATCTCCTTGTCTTGATGATAATCGTTCGCACAAGTTTCATTTGACCATGGTCTCCACCGTGTTTGCACTGATGCTTGACTCTATTCTATGTAAGCATGATAGAAGCTTTTTTTGTTCAAGATGGGACAAATATCAGAGATGTTCAAATTGCTTCTAGTAACTAACAGATATTCCATCGAAATCTTAAAATTAAGTTCTTAAAAGTAATAAATATGTTGAAATGGAGGTAGTGATAAAGGGGAGGTGTAAGCTTTTTTGTTAGAAAATAATCTTGTTACCTTGTTCTTTGCAGCGAAATGTGTTGGAAGAGAAAACTTTGAAGATGATTATAGAGAAGTGTTTAGAAAAAAACTTTGAAGTGTTTAGAAGAAAAATTTAGGAGTAAGAAAGCTATATATGGTGGGCTATCTGTAACCTCCATATTACAAGATACTTGTCCTAAATCTCATATGAGATTGACACCTAGATGGATACTAATCTTACCTTATAAGTTGACACATAGATGATGGACACTAATCTACATACTACATTGACACATGGATGGACACTAATCTTACATTACGCATTGACACTTATTTTTCTTCTAGAATGACACCTAAAGGTGTAGAGAGTTCTTCTAGAATATGGATCTGATTTTGGATCCAATTAATGACCCATTTAGTGATGACTTGATCAAAAATCAAGTTTACTCTCAACACCCCCTCTTAAACTTGATTTTGTCATTCCAAGCAAACTCCTTATCTTGATAAAATCTTCCCTCTTGAGAGGCTTGGTGAAAATATCGGCTACTTGATCATTTGTTTTCACATACTCTAATTGCACTACCTTTTCGTTAACACATTCTCTAATGTAGTGATAGCACGTGTCAATGTGTTTACTTCGATTGTGAAAAACTGGATTTTTTGCTAATGCTATAGCCGACTTGTTATCCACAAAGATCATTGTTGGCTCCTCTTGTCACAAACTTAACTCCTTTAACTAGTTTCGTAACCAAATAGCATGACAAACACATGAAGTAGCCGCTACATACTCCGCTTCACAAGTAGATAAAGTAACAATTGGTTGCTTCTTTGACATCCGTGTAAAAGTTGTATCTCCAATGTAAAACACAAATCTACTTGTGTTTTTTCGATCGTCTATGTCTCCACCCCAATCACTATCACTATATCCGACAAGCTTGTAATTGTTAGAAGCAGAATAGTACAAGCCAAAGTCTATGGTACCTTTGATATAACGAAGAATCCTCTTTGCTGCCTTGAAATGAGTTGTTGTAGGTTGCTCCATGTAGCGACTTACAACTCCAACCGAAAATAAGATGTCCGGCCTTGTGCTTGTCAAATAACGTAAGCTTCCAACCAAACTTTTAAAGAATGTAGGATCCACTCTTTCTTTTTTTTCATTCTTTGATAACTTTATTCCACATTCCATTGGTGTACTGACTGGATT
>OVBA01007638.1:0-14116 GCA_900406435.1 Lepidium aucheri | reverse complement strand
AAATACCCCTTAATCTCTATCTTAGCATATTATCTGATGTTTTAGCTAAAAGACTTTCTATATATTTTCGTTGTTGTTTTCTTTTAAGTTTAAGGTACATTGTTGATTCCAATTTTTGCTTTAATGAATTAAGTTTGATTTGATCTTCATCTTTTACTTTATGTTCTTTATTTTATTGTTTTTTATGTTTATGCTGATGAGATCTCCAATGATCCTCCACTCTCAAGCCATGAGAAGTGAGTAGATCCTTGTGGATCTCGAGGATAGGGAGATTGGAGGTGAAATCACCAATCCACCCGCCTTGCAAACAATGATCTGATCCGATCTCTTCTCACATGGTTGAGCTTAAGACCGATCTCTCCCTGATCAAGAGAGATCTGATTTGGGCCGAAACCTAAAGCTAGCGCTAAGGGAATCGGAGACCGAGTGCCATGTGGGTAAAGGTTTGATCCACCGAGGAGAGATCTAGTATTGTAGATCGGCTATCAGATGTTTTGGGCTGAACTTTAAGCTTCTGATTTGGCATGATTGTGGCTAGCGCCGTAATGTATCAGCCGGATTTGGAAAGAGGTCTTCACCATGAGAATGGGTTAATCTAGCTTATCCCGGTCTAGGGATCGCCTTATATAGCTTGGCAAGGTCGGATCGGCGAGTTTACCACCGATAAATCAACTCCTATCCTCTAGATTCATGTTTCTTATCTTAGATTTATCTATTGTCATCATCTTGCTCTGTTATTTGATCATTTCTCTGTTTTTGCAAGTTTGGTTCTGTTTTTAGTTTGTCTTGTAGCTTATTTTGTCCTATTGGCTAGATTGCAAGCTTTCATGAAAACATAGCCTATCTTTGTGACAGATGGATAGGTTGCTTGGATTAGGATTTAGTATTAGGTAGATTGATTGCAAGTAACTACTGAGTATTGGTTCGACATTCCACATACTTACCCTATGCTTCAATGATTTGATTGCTTGGCTCAAAAACCTTGTTATCAGAAGGCCTCAGCAAGTTGTTGAAAGCTTCCGATTGAGTATTGATCGAGCTTGTAAAACCATTCCATGGCAATGTCTATTAATTTTTCAACAAAGAGTTGGCAATAGCCCGTGTGTTTTTCTCGTCCTTCCCATAGCGAGATTAAATACTTTGAGAAACTTTCTGGGGTGGGACTTCCCGTCGAACGTAGGGAACTTGGCTTTCAAGTTGGGACAAAATGGAGTGCTCGTGAGCTGTTTGGTGAATGGGGTGTTTTGCGTCTTGGAAAGTACATGCGCTATCTCAGGGACCGAGCTTTGAGATCGGTGCATCTGAGCCATCATGTTGCTTACCTTGTTTCTTGACGCCAGTATCTCGACGTCTCTTGGGTTGTAAAGTTCTAGTATCACGGTTGCCGATGACTCAGATACACCTATGTGACTTCTCTTCTGTCAAGGCTCAGGAGGATTGTTGAACAGCTGCCTTTACAGACGAGCTGGAAATTGGGGGCGTCTGGTTGTGGCAACGTCTCCGCTGAGCACGGCTCATAGTTGGACCACCATCTCAGAGGTCTGTTCGGACCTATTGGTTTCCTTTTCCATTCGTTCTATTAAGGCGAAGAGCAAATCTGCCACGTGTTGCACCCTTTCAGCACTTAATGTCTTGTCATTATTGTTCTCCTGCTGGGTTACATGAGTTGCATCGGTCTGTTGTATAATCCTTGGTGTTGTTGGGGACGCCTTCGAGGCTGGTGGACACATTTTTTGTTCGGGAAGGATTTTTTTGCTTCCTGTCGACAAACTCTGGTCGGTCATTTTTGCTGACGAGCTCTGGTCGGTCATTTTTGTTGACAAGCTCTGGTCGGTCATTTTTGTTACTTGTTCATTAGAAATCTTTGTTACATCCTCTCTTGAGTGTCAATTATTTGTACTCGCTTTGGTGCGGTACTTTTGGATATGAATTAAAGATTTTGTTTATGCTATGTAACTAAAAATATCGACGAGAAGATAATGTGGTGAATTTGAGTATGTATTATTAAGCAAAAGAGGTGAACTTCTAGCTCGGTTTGGTATAATTGTTCTTGAATATTCTAAAAAATAATTCAGGTGAACAGTACATGCCCTTTGCTGACGATTTGTCTCCCCTTTTATAGGGGATATCGTACGCTTTTGAGTCGGTGATCCATTTGGGCCTAGGCCTAATTCATAGTTCTGGCTTCGAATGGGCCAAAGGTGATGACCCATGCCCAAATCGTTTTTGGGCCTGTCAATTTCCCATATTGGGCCGAATGAGTTGGGTAACCCCCAACACTAATTGTGTTTTCTTTTTTAGTGTGTTTCGTTTGCAGGAAAAAAACAAAGAACAATAATTAACAATCACTTTATTCACTCCTCTCTATTCTAGTAAGTACAAAATTGAATTTTAATTTTTGTTTTTAATAAATTCTAACTAAAATTTCACCACTTTTCATCTATATTTAAATGTAATTGATCAATCTATTTAATTTATATTGTTATTCAGATTTGAGAAATTAGAAAAAATGAATTGTTTCTCTTAATAGTGAGCTAATATATCTTTGTTTACTTTGCTTCTTTGTTTTAATGGACAATAACAATGATGAAGTAAAAAAGATGTGATCTTTCCTTTATAACATTTAGTCCTATTAGTGATTTTTTAATAATTAATTTTAATTCTATATGAAATTATTTTATAGATAATATCATTAGTTTTTATTTTTTTCACGCATACCAATAAAAAAAATTATAAGAAAAGCTTTTATCATTAACCGTGTGAGTTAGATAATCTACCATGGGATTCTGAAACAAATCTTACAATACCATTCCAATCAAAAAATGAGATAATTCGTACATATCTCAGAGAATCTTGTCAATCTCATGGTCATATTTTTTTTAAAAACTTGATAGGAGGCATAATAAGGAGCTTTAACTCTGCTTGGTTTGATTAGTATCCTAATTGGTTAGAGCTTAGTGTGAAGAAAGATGCTACTTTTTGCTTATGTTGCTACTTGTTTAAAGTTAATGTTGGTAAAGGTGAACAAAATGGTGTGTGAACTACCAATGATTTCTCTAGCTGGACTAAGTTTAAAAAATTTCAGAGCATGTATCAAATTAGTTTGAATGCTTCAATTGGTGTTTCTCAATACTTATTGAGACAAGGTTTACCTTACCGTGGTCATGATGAGAAAGAAGAATCGGTTAATAAGAGAAATTTTATGGAACTTTTAAAATATACAGCAAAACAAAATGAAGTTGTGAGTAAAGTTGTTTTGGTAAATGCTCATCGAAAAAATCAGATGACATTTCCAAATATTCAAAAAGATATTGTGCATTGTTTTGCATATGAAGTAGTCAAATATATTATGGAAAAATTTGACTATGATGTATATGATTTGTTGGTGGATGAGTCTGTTGATGTTTCAGATAAAGATTAAATGGCAATAGTGTTCCGATTTGTTGATAAAAAGGGGATAGTCAAAGGTATTTCTCATGTGAGCGAGACATCTTCAACAACTTTGAAATCTGCTATTGATTCTCTGTTTGCTAGATTTGGATTGAGTATTAAAAAGGTGAGAGGACATGTATATGATAGAGTAAGTAACATGAAGGGTGAATTCAATGGGCTAAGGTCATTAATCTTGAAGGAAAATTCATTAGCATATTATGTTCATTGTTTTGCTCATTACGTTCAATTGGTTGTTGTTACCGTTGCCAAAAAGCATTTTGATATTGGAGATTGTTTTGATATGATTTCTCTATTGTTGAATGTGGTGGGAGCATCATGCAAAACGAAAGATATGCTCCGAGATAGTCATAGAGAAAGAATTGAGAAAGGAATCGAAGATGGTGAAATTTATACTTGAAAAGGGTTAAATCAAGAAGTTTATCTTCAAAGACCAGAGAACACTCGTTGGGGCTCTCATTATAGAACTCTATTGCGCTTGAGCTAGAGTAGTTGAAGAATGGGTGACCTTTCCGGAAGTGATTCTCGGAACCGTGTGAGTGAGGACAAAACACAGAGAAAAATCTTGTGGTGATTTGTAAGGCCGTTAAAAAAGTCTTTAAAACCTCCCAAACGTAGCGTATCGACAGTCGGACCAGTAAGATGGGCCCACGGGCCCAGATAGAATGTGGGGCCCATTAAGCTTGCGGTCGGGATGTTACAATTGGTATCAGAGCCAAACCCAGACGTATATGGAGACAAAAGGCTCACACCGTCGGGGGTGACGATATGGGTACGCAATGAGGGTGTTGCAATAAATTAGTGGGGATGAATTGTAATACAACTGTTTCAGGAAAATATGATATGTGGTAGTGGATGCAGAGAGGTTTAAAAAAATGTATTTGGCCACCTATTTCACTAAAGTGCACTTATCTTTTCGGTCACTTGTCTAGAGAGAACTCCAAAGTTAAGCGTGTTTGGGCTGGAGTAGTTGAAAGATGAGTAACCTTTCGGGAAGTGATTCCCGGAATCGTGTGAGTGAGGACAAAACACGGAGAAATATCGCTTAGTGATTTGTAGGCTCGGTAAATAAGTTTTTAAAGTTCTCAAATGTAGCATATCGACCATCAAGCCGATAAGGTGAACCCACAGGCCCAAAGAATACATGAGTTAAGGCGGGAATCGGGACGTTACTATAACCCTGGCTGCCATTTCAGTCCAATTTATAATTCCTCAATAAATCCTGGACATTATCAAAATCTCTAAAAACTAGCTATCACTGTCAAACCAAAGTTCGATCTATCATAAAATAATAATAATAAAAATAAAATCTTCGAAGTTTCTTGGGCAAAGATGGAAGAGCCATGAATGTATTCGAAAATCATCCACAAGCTGGAATGATAGGAGCTAATGGCAATGATGCGTCTCTATCACACATATCCGAACTAATGTTTATGACTCCTTCACCCTGCAATGTTTAATTATATGATCAAAATGAAGTAAATTCAACTTAAGACAATTGACACCTAGTTCACTGAATTATATGAAACAGTACATGAAAAAGTTATCGACGTTCTAATTAAGGACAGACACAAATCAGATATCTTAAAATTTTAGGAAATTTTGTTATTCAAATTTGTAGAAATTAGCTAAAATAAGACAACCATAATATCTTCAATTACAATATTAGGTTTAGGTGTTGTTACCTTAGCTATGTTTCTGAAGTACGTGGTTGTGTAGTTTCCGGTTGGAAACAAGGCTTCAATAATGTCAGCCAGTACGAGATTTGGTTGCGAGATTGCTCCATCGTACCAATCTTCTCATTCCCAAATTAAAAAAACACGTTTCTCTTAAGTTCAAATCAATACATAACAAACAATGTTTAAGACTTCCTTACCAAGAGTTGTTCCGTTTCTGACCCTTTTGTCATATCTCCAAATTCTCTGGTTCGATAAAAACGCAAAACAGGAGTTATCACCCACGCTTATGTTCTCCAAAAATGTTGTCTGTGTGTAGTTTTGAGGGTATAGTGATTGTGTTTCATCGATGACCGCATCCACTGTCTGTTTTAATCAAACAACTATTTTGATTTTCTGGTCATCAGAAAATATGAAAGTAGCTGAAAAGTATGATCCACTTACGCATAAAATGGCATGGAGTGCTTCCAAATCATCAGGATCAGAGACATTGTAAGAGATCTTGTTTATCGATTTGTCGATATTTTCACCACCTGCATCTTCTACAAACTGTTTTGTTTTGTTTCATGTTTAGTTTCAAAGACACTCTTCGGTTATTAACATTTCACCCAAAAAAAAAAAGGATACCCTTCCGCATTTTTCTTTTATAACTAAGAGTGTCGGAAGCTTAAATGCGTACCTGTAGCTTGTGTGGTTCCTTAGTAAAACTCCAAACGCATCCCTTGAAGATGAAACATAGAAACGCTATGAGCTTCAAACCATATTGAATACACATTCAGCTTCAAATGATAAGAAACAAAGACGTCGAAAGAACAAAAGTTTTTGTACACTTTTATCGAGATCCATCCAGGCTACAATCGGTTTAAAAGATTTTGTCTTCTTAGCTGCCATTTGAGACAAACAAGTATAGCTTGCTTTAACCTGCAAGGCTCCATAACCAACTGTAAGAATAAACCCTGACTGCAGATTTTGTGAAGAGACGCAGAGATTGTTACTCACTGCATCATAGACTTGATTGGCTTTGGTTTCAAGATTGGTAAAAGCTCCAAGGAACTTGATCCATTCCGCTCGCTGATTCAGATCAAATGTTACCAGTTTATCACTTTTTGATTAGGTTTTAGATCAATGGAAAGATAATGATTATTACCTGAAGAGGTGTGCCTTCACTGAGTGGGAAAAAGTTTGCAAAATTGCAAGTCTGAGGTTGATCAGTGTCACTGATGAAATGTGCTGCGAATTTAGATATAACTTGCCCTTGTTGTTCTCCTTTGTCAAGCATAATTACTTCACCAGCCTCAAATAGTTTGAGAACACACGGTGAAGCTACCGCATCTGATGTTATTCCCTTCAAGCTCCCAAGTAATCCAAGTAGCTGCACATATATATAACCATCACATTCTAAAGCTTAAACTTATAGAACTGGTTGAATCAGTGTGAAATCGAATCTAAATCTTATGCTTAAACCATTGATTTAGCATAAAACCAAATCTTATATTAGCTTAAAAGGACTGCTTACTTCAAAGAAAGAAACCGGAACGCCTCCTGAAGAAATAAACACAGAGAGATGTAAAAAACAGAATAAATTAAAAGAGAGGAAAGAAACAGGGGAGAAAAACAGAGCATACCTTGAGTAGATTGAGTGTCTACTGAGTAACTGATTAATGGAATCACATAGGACTTTATCCTAGAAGTACAATACTTTGTCCGAACCGCCATTCTAGAAGTGTTCTACATATTAACTTAAGATTCAGACACGAACAAGACATTTGGAAAAACAAAGAAAATAAAAAAGATAGTTTAGATGAGAAATAGCAAGAGGACCTGAATAAGGAGATAGCTTTTGCCATCAATGGCGTTTTTGATGACTTTAAATGTCTGTCCATAATATATATGAAAATTGTCAGCATCTTCCACCTTTGAAATGCTTCCAACATTTACATTGTTGGAAGCTCCGTTTGTTTCTTTAACTACCATGCACCACAATACTAACAACAGTAATAGAGGCCCAAAACCATAAGGCAATGAAGACATTACTATCGCTGTTAATTTGGCTTGAAGATGAAGAAAAAAAAAAGATGAAATCAACCACTCCTTTTTGGAATTTAGATTGGCTCCTCTTGATACGAATTCACTACAAATATCTTTAGTATTCCTCAGATAGAGATAGATGGAGAGAGATAGAGAGACAGAGACAGAAATAGATTTATTTTTATTTTTATTTTTATTTTTTATGCAAGATATACTTTTTATACATGCCAGAATTCTGTTGGAATGTACTTTTTGTTTTTTGTTTGATTTTTAAAAATTATGGAATTCAGATGGAATACTTGCCGTACTGGACTTACTAAAGAATAAATGTATATACAACCCATAATTATTTTATTAGAAATACTTAACAATGTTAAGTACAACTCAGAGTAAGTTAACCCGATCAAAAAAAAATCAGAGTAAGTTAATTAACATCAATAATATATTACATTCTTCGCATATACGATTTTTGTATTCATTATAAATCTATAATGTAATAGCTATATGAATCTATCATAGAATTACTGATATATTAGCCCATACTCAATGAGTTTACTCTGAGTTGTGCTCATGTTATAAACTTATAACACAAAACGAATACTATTGTTACTAGTCGACAAAAGAAGTAAAAGAAAAGAAGAAAAATGGAAAGTGAGGTTTTGATTGCAAGTGAAAGGAATAGAGGTGACCCGTGAAGAGAGCACGCGACGATAATTGAATTTGTCATTATGTGTTTGAATAGTTAGCACTTTCGCTTTCTTGTGATTTTCTGTCTACACCCATTACTCTTCACCACGTGCAACCCATTCCCACTTATACTAGCTTCATTCCAAGCTTTTTGAAAGTTTATGAAATAAAGTAAAACCGTACTTATTTTTAGAGTAATATAGATTATATTTGTATGTGGATGAATGATACTAAAGGTATCAATATTACTTGAATTTCTAATATGAGACATACCACAACGCATAAATTTGATGGATCTATTTTTCATAGGCATGTCTTTTTTAAAAGAACCTAATTCTTCTCGTTTTCAGCATAAACCCCACCAAAAAAGGTTTAGTCGATATTAATAGATAGTTCAAAAATAGAGAAAATGATAATGATAAGTGGGAAATTAAGAAACTAACAATGATTTCAGCTTTTACTCAGCTCATATTAGTATAGGTGATCAGATAATGTTGTCTTTAGCACAATAATAATATATTTAACAGGATAATGCAAATCATACATGATAATAAGTTGTGTAGATTGATAATGTTTTGTTTGAACACGATAAGAAAATGAATATATAAAAGTATCTGGGAGAAATAAGAAGAATAGGAGGGGGTTCTGAATAATATGTTGGATATATATAAGTAATTGATGATTTATGGCGATAGTTGTAAATATATTACAACAAATTTGAAGATAAACATACAACAACAAAAAAACTTGATAATAATAGCAAAACATCATAACAAAGAACAAGAAGATAAATTTGTGAGAGCTATGTTATAAGGTGAAATTGTATGGCAAATGGAAACATAAATACTTGATCGGAAAGCGCTGATCTCAACGCTTGATTTGTTTTATTTATATAAACTTTTCTTACAAAAGTCTTATATAAGTTTCTTACAAACTCAAAACAAAAAACAATCACACAATGAATCTCTCAAGACTTTTTCTCTCTCAGATTCAACTCTCTGTTAACTTCGATTTTGAAGCGTTAGCCGCCGCTCAACCTTCATCATCTCACTTATATACTAGCTCTAAACCTAGTATCTTCTCGTAATCAATCAGAAATGGAAATAACTCACATATGGTTCTTTCCATTTCTATCTCACACACACTGTCCTCTGTCTTGACAGACATCTGATGATCCGCCTGGTCCGGCTTTGCTGAGTATCTTTGTGTCCATTCATCCGTGCATCATCGTCTCTCTGATCAGTCTATCACACATCTTCAATCTCCCCCTTTTTAGCTCAGTTTGATCGTCAAACACTTATAGACCTGTATCAAGACAAAACACGTAGCCACACACTCCAATATGATACACACTACTTTCATGGTTAGCAGAAATAGGACAAAGCATTATAAGATCAGAGTTCAAACGTGCCAATCCCAAAACAATATTACATCCCGCAAGTTTAAAAGCAACAGATAGAAGTTTTTAGCAAGATAAAAATACAAAAACACTAGCCAAAAGACAAAAGGTTGATTAAGCTAGAACTTCAAATCAAAAGAGCTCCCCCATAATCTAAACTCCCCCATTATCATGCATCTGACTTTGAGTCGTCTCCCCATGTTTGACATCACAAATGAGTTAAAAACATCACTTTCTATCATTATAATAGAATACCGTTTACACAAAATCACTTACCTGGTGTGAGCAGGGATTCCAATAATAAAATTGCTTACCTGATCACTTTCTGTGTTTGCTCAGCTAATGGAATCTCTTGTTGCTGCGAGTTAAAACCTTGACCCTTCTGAGTAGCCTGTTTCAGCTTGTCTGCAGACACGGACTTGGACTTTGGTTTCCGAGGGCGAGGTGGACGACTAGCTGTGCCTGTCTTGACCGGAATAGGCTGTTGTTTCGAGAGCAGATTGGACAGCAAGCTGGGATATGGCAGCCAGAATTTGGAATCCGGATTCTGAGCAACCTCCAACACATGATCGAAGATAATCTTCCCAAAATCAAATGGCATTCCCTTAAGCAACATGTACAGAATCCTAGTTTGTGTCTTGTTTCCATAAGACATATTGTTACTGGGGTACCAGTTTCTGCAGCAGATTTTGTAAAACATCTGTATTCTTTGACAAATGCGGAAGAGAGAATCCCTTTCCAAACCTTGACAGCATCATTTGTGAGGAATACGGCCAGATCATCATCAGTGACATGCACCATCTTTTCTAAGGTGCCTGAGTCGTCCACATCTAAGAGACCAAACAGATTATTGACCAAGGAGGCTGAAAACGTGAATTCACACCCACGAATTTTCACTTTCACCACTTTGTCCATGGTTTTGTTAGATGGCAACGCTGCAAAAATCTCGAGTACTAACTCACGGTCGTAAGGTGAGATATCAGATACAGTTCTCAGTAACCCAGCCTTTCTAACAATTTCCTTAACCTCTGCCTCTTTTGCAAAATCAAACACACTCTCCTCCAAAATTTGTTTCTGAGTAGAGAAAATGTGGTACCTTTCTGCAAACAAAGAGGAATTCTGAGGAACAGAGATCTCTTCTTTGATCTTTGGAGCACAATCCGTGTGCTCTGTCTTTTGCCACTTGCGAGGTGTAGTCTCTGACTCACTCTTATGCCGTTGACGAAGACGAGACGCAATCGTTGGAGCAGATGGAGTCGCTAAGGTTTTTGCTGGCGATGTTCCTGATGAATCTTCTGACATATGCAACACCGGAGGGTTGTCAGCTGTCAACGTCTCTGATGTTAATTTTGCATCAGAAGTGTCTTGCTCTTGGAGTGGCGGAGGAGCAGTAGGAGGACCTTGAGCCGCTGGAGAACACGGAGAGGCAGGAGAACCTTGCCCCGCAGAGGGAATCTGATCTTGCTGCATCGCTTCAGATGACAGATTCGGTTTCAAAGCTTCATGTTCCAAGACAGGATCTATCTTCTCTAGAGTCTGTGCAGCGACTGTAGCGGCTATGAGGTCAGCTTCTGGAATTTTGATCGACGAAGGCGGTGGTTGCATGTGCGAGGATGATGATGATCCATCTTCTAAACGGGGAGAATCTGTTGCATGTCTAACGAGCCTTGACAGAGATGAGAGAATAGATTTCATGGCGAAAACAAGAGAGAGTCTGACGAGAAAATCGTGAGAGAAACCGGATGCAATTAAACGGAGTTTTTGATGGAAGCGTGTGTGGGAGTGACAAGATAGTTCCACTTCCCTATGTAGATGAAGAAACCCTAATTTTATTTTCCCTCCAATATTGCTCTTTTCGTATTCCTCTGACTGTTGGGATTTACACAGCCCACTACTACACTCCTGTGCACTCACTTACACAAACAAATCATTGATACACACAGGGCCTTGACAGGCCAAATAAAGTGATACTGACAAATTACTCAGTTTAATTCAAGTTCAGCATTGAGTGACCAAAGTCATTACCAAAATATGTGAATCCTTTGCTTTAATTCATTTTAATAACCAGAACTGATAAATTTAGATGTTACCTTAAGAGCTTGGTTCCACAGCGAGTTGTGTAATGAGCCGACAGAAGGACTGAACTTATGGCTTTGTATAGTACTGCATGTTTCTCTAAGTCTATACCATATACGTGATTGGCTTCTGTGGCTAGTCTTTCACCAGTCATACCTTTATCCTATTTATCAGATAGTATCTAGATTCTGATTCTGTGCCACAGGCAGCTAGAATTTCCTTTGGAGAGACATTTGATTGTGTGTAGGGATTCTTTTTTTTTTGTCCTTACACATACGAGCACACATTGGGTAGAACAGATCATTGCTTGCTTTTAGTTGTTGCTCATTGTTCCACAGACAGAACAAGAATATTATTTAACTTCTCAATTCATTGTTCGTCTAACAGACTACTGTGTTTTTGACACAGCGTTGTATCACTGACATCACGTTGACTATAGATCAGTTGATAGAGTTGCTCTCCTCAGCTCTTTAACCTCTTGTATCACAGTATCCTGTCTCCAAACAAATCCGTAAATAGAACGGCATGACAGACACCTATTTTCCACAGCGTGCAGAATCTCGTATATACCATCAACTCTAGAGGTTTGTCTGTACAGCTTAGCCATTATCCTGTTCCTGTTAACACTTTACACACTCGAGGAACAATTTAGATTTCACAAACACCAATAGCAGATCTTAATTGAATAAAACGATTAAAGTCAAGTGGTTTGGTGAAAATATAAGCTAGTTGAGATTCAGAATTCACATGATCAATAATGACTAGTTTCTCCTCAACTAATTCCCGAATAAAGTGATGTCTGATCATAATGTGTTTAGTACGAGAGTGTAACGCAGGATATTTGGCAATATTAATGGCACTCTGGTTATCATAGTGAATATGCAAGGGTATAAACGGAGTACCGTAATCATCAGCCATCTGTTTCATCCATAGGAGCTGTGTGAAACAGCTTCCAAGAGCAATGTACTCAGCCTCTACTGTAGACAGGGAAACACTGTTTTGTTTCCGACTTAACCAGGAGGTTAGATTATTACCCATGAAGAAACAACCTCCACTAGTACTTCTTCTGTCATCTAACGAACCAGCCCAGTCAGCATCACAGTATCCTATCAGACTGCTGTTTGTGTCTTTGGTGAAGTAGATGCCCGAACCAACTGAGTTTTTAACATACTTGATGATTCTTTTGACAGCTAAAGATGAGATTTCTTAGGCTTGGCCTGATATCGAGCACATAACATAGATTTGGATGACTTGCTGTCAGATACAGTAGACTTCCAATCATACTTCTGTAGAGTTTCTCATCAACATCTTCTCCTGACTCATCTCTTGACAGCTTCTCTGTCGTGGCCATAGTAGTTCTTGCTCCTTTGGAAGACGTTAGTCCAAAACGGTATATCAAGTTCTTTGCATACGTACTCTGACTTACAAAGATTCCAGCATCTGTCTGTTTCACTTGAAGCCCCAAAAAGTAGCTCAGTTCTCCACACATGCTCATTTCAAACTCTTGAGTCATGACCTTGACAAAGTCTTTTACTAACTCTTGGTTTGTCGAACCAAAAACAATGTCGTCGACATAAATCTGAACTATCATGAAGTCTGTTTCTGATCCTTTAATAAACAGCGTCTTGTCAACATTTCCTCGTGAATATCCTTTTTCAGTGAGAAACGTAGCCAATCTCTCATACCAAGCTCGAGGAGCCTGTTTCAGACCATACAACGCTTTGTGAAGCTTGTATACATACTCTGGATGTTCTGGACTTTCAAACCCCTTGGGTTGCTCCACATATACTTCTTCTTGCAGCCAACCATTTAAGAAGGCACTTTTGAAATCCATCTGATAGTTTGAACTTATGTTTGCACGCCATTCCCAATAGAAATCTGATTGACTCGAGTCTAGCAACCGGTGCAAAAGTTTCATCAAAATCAACCCCTTCCACTTGTGAATATCCTTGAGAAACTAAGCGAGTCTTATTGCGAACCACAACCCCATTTTCATGTATCTTGTTTTTGAAGATCCATTTAGTGCCGACGATATTCACACCTTCTTGTCTAGGAACTAATTCCCAGACATTCAGCCTCTGAAAGTTACCAATCTCTTCTTGCATTAATTCAATCCAGAACTCATCTTGTAGGGCTTCTTTATGATTCTTCGGCTCTAAGACAGAGACAAAGCACGCAAAATGTATCAGCAGAGTGTCTCTTCTTCCTTCAGACAGATCCTTGAAGTTTATCTGTTTTTCTCTGGTGATTCTACCACTATGTAATTCACCAATTACATCTTCCTTGGAGTGATTTCTATGGACTTCCTGGTTCTTCTGATTTTGATCTTCTTCCGGTGATTTTGGACTTGAATCAGTGATCTGTGGTTCTCATTCATCAGAGTTGGTAGGTAGAACCTCAATTTTGTGTGAGGATGCATCATCAAACACAACATTGACAGTTTGCTGAACAGTCAACGTGTGCTTGTTATAAACTCGAAAGGCTGTACTGGTTCCTGAATAACCCAGAAAGATGCTTGTGTCACTTTTAGAATCAAACTTTCCTAGTTGATCTTTATCATTCCAGATATAACACACACACCCAAAGACGTGAAAGTAGCTGACAGTTGGAGTTTTTCCCTTCCATAGCTCATATGGTGTCTTGTTGGTGCCTTTTCNATATAACATGCCGTGTTCACAGCTTCTGCCCAAAAGTGTTTTGCTACACCATTTCCATGGAGCATAGCTCTGGCCATCTCCTTAAGAGTTCTGTTCTACTACACCATTCTGTTGTGGTGTACGTGGAGCTGAGTAGGTGTGAG
>OVBA01007637.1:0-14117 GCA_900406435.1 Lepidium aucheri | reverse complement strand
AGAGAGAAGAAAAAAGAAGAAGAGAGAAGAAGAAAGAAGAAAAGAGAAGAAAGAAGAAGAAGATTTTTTTTTTTGGTTACTTAAGGGTGCAATCGTAATTGCACCCTTTGTGTTTTTTTTTAGAAGTTATTTAAGTAATTTAGGTATAAATTGTTAGTATTTGAGTAATTTTTTCTATTCAAAATTAATATTTGAATTTAGGGTGATTTACTTAACTAGTGTAGAATTATAGAGAAATGACTTAAATAGTGAGAAATTATTGAAAATGATTCAATTAATCTCTTTCTTTAATTGTCATATTTCTCTTTTGAGATGTGTAAACAAAAACGTAATAACAAAAATGCCATTAATGAATTGTATTACACCAGCGTGTGCTAATTGTGTAGGTCTGCCGTGAAGATCAACAAAGCTTAACCAAAACTCAACCAAGCTCAAGTAAGATCAAGCAAAGACAACCACACCATAATTCACCTTCACAAAGCACTATCAAATAAAAACCATACTAAAATCTGTAATTAGGAAATTATATTGTTAAACACTAAATAACTAGGTTTTTTCTGTTTGGTAGATTTTGGTGGATTTTAGTACAGTTTGGTAGAGTTAGTGACGCTAGTGTGGTAGAGCTTGATAGAGTTATATAGTAGAGTTTGGTTGAGCTCGTCCACTGTGTGGTAGAGTTTGGTATAGTTAAATTTGATAGTATGGTAGAGTTATCTGGTAGATTTGGTTGAGCTTGTCCATTGTGTGGTAAAGTTTGGTTGAGTTTTGTTTAATAGTGTGGTAGATTTTGGTAGAGTTAGCGACGCTAGTGCGGTAGAGTTTGGTTGAGCTTTGGCAGAGATAACTCATTTAACCTAGTTTGTAGAATGATGATTTTATCTCTTCCTTCTCTCTAACTCGTTGCCGCTAACCACTATTGAAGAACAAATCACCATTGTTGCTTCTTTTGAGCTTCTTTCGAGCTTCTTTTGACCTTTTTTTTCTTGGTTTAGATTTATGGATCAAATCGTTTTAGTCTGTGAGAGTTGGAAATTTGACCAAAATCATTGGTTCTTTGTAGTAGATACTTCTCATGGTTGTAAAATCTTGGAATCAAGTGAAGATGTGTGTTATGATGAGTTTAAGAGGATGGTGCAAGAAGATTTTGATCTAAATCAAGAGATCTACAAGGTAAAACTGAGTTACATTTCAAATGAACTCATGCATGAACTACCACAAGATACACATCCTATCTTCGTGACCGACGAAAGGCAATTGTGTGGGTATGTGCAACAATTTTGAAAAGAGTCAATTCATCTTTCTGTAGAGATTTCAAGGAGATCTCATGTACCGGTGAAAGAAAGTGTAAGATTTGAGCCTAAATGCTGGCCTAAATTTGAACCATTTGATTCAACATTTGGTAGAGAATTTAACATGTGGTAGAGTTAATTCAATGTGTGGTAGAGTTAGGCACACTTTCAAATAAGAAGATGAAGACGTTGATTACGATGACGAAGCGAAAATGAGATTTGACTATTGCGAGGATGTAGATGGTGCAAGCTCTGGTGATGAGGACTTCATAAGTGTTCAGAAGAAGTGCAAAGAAGAAGATAAACTTCCTCCTAATAAAAAAAATTTGACATTTAATGATGAGTACTTAGCCATCGAAATGAGGTCACTTTAACTAGCTGTTGGACAAATTTATCCCACAAAAGACGATCTTGAGACAAGGTTAAAGACCTTTTTTTTTAAATAGGTTTGACTTCGATGTCGTATCATCATCGAGGATATTATTAGTTATGAAATGTTGGGTTCCAAACTGCATCTGGAGACTATGTGCTTCACACCATGATCCTAAGAGTCCGTATTTCTATATCCGGATATATTGTGGAGAACACACTTGCTCAGTTACAAAGAGGTCATCTCGTACATTTCAAGCAACGCCTGGTATTCTTGGTCGTGTATACTTGATTTTTGTTGGTGGTGTTGGACCTTCTGTTATTCCCGCTCATGTTGTTGAATCACTGAACAAACGTTTTGATTTAAAGGTACATTTCCTTCATGGTAGACTTTGGTAGACTCATGGTAGACTTTGGTGGAGTTAGCAACGCTAGTGTAATAGAGTTTGGCATAGCTATGGTAGACTTTGGTAGACTTGGTAGACTTGGTAGACTTTGGTAGACTCATGGTAGACTTTGGTGGAGTTAGCAATGCTAATGTAATAGAGTTTGGCATAGCTATGGTAGACTTTGGTAGACTCATGGTAGACTTTGGTGGAGTGAGCAACGCTAGTGTATAGAGTTTGGCATAGCTATGGTAGACTTTGGTAGAGTTAGGTGGAGTTAGCAACGCTAGTGTAGTGGAGTTTGGTAGAGTTTGGTTGAGCTTGTCCACTGTGTGGTAGAGTTTGGTTGAGCTTGGTTTAGTTAGGTTTGGTTGAGTTTTAACTTTGCCTCTTTGTGTGAACTTTGTACAGATGAAGTACTGGAAGACACATCATACTTTAAAGGAAGCTCGGACTCTAGTTAAAGGAACTTTAGAGAATAGTTTTGAAGAACTTCCCTCGTATTTGTATATGATTAGACGATCAAATCCAGGAACACTTATCAAGCTGGAACTAGATGGAGATGATAGGTTCAAGTTTCTATTCCTTACATTTGATGCAAGCATCAGAGGATTTCCGTATAGGAGGAATGTTGTTGCTCTGGACGGAAAATTTTTACAAGGAAAATATAAAGAGACTCTTCTCACGGCAACAATGAAAGACGGGAATTTCAACATGTTCCCTATGGCTTTTGGTGTTGTTGATACCGAAAATGATGAATCTTGGGAATGGTTTTTTAGACAACTCAACCGTGTCATTCTCGATGATCAATAGTTGGCCATCATTTCAGACATGCATAGATCAATAGCCAAAGCAATAACAAAAGTGTATCCGCTTGCCGCTCGTGGGATTTGCACTTACCATCTACCCAAAAATATTGTGCCCAATTTCAAACGAGGAGAGTCATTTAAGCTGTTTAAGAAGGCTGCTACTGCATATAAGCGTGACAAGTTTAATGCAACCTTTGGCCAAATAGAGAGACTAGATCGAAGGCTATATAAGTATTTGCTAAGGGCAGATGTTTGTTTGTGGAGTCATGCCCATTTCCCTGGGAATAGGTACAACTTCACCACATTAAACATAGCAGAATCTATCAATCATGCGTTAGCTGAAGTGCAAACTTTTCCTATTGTGCAACTTATTGATGCCATTAGAGCAATGTTAACAAGGTGTTTCGCGAAGAGGAGGGCAAAGGCAGCTGCAACAATGACCATTTTCACTATAGCAATCGAAAAACTTCTCAAGATATGGCTCGGTAGAGTTTTGGTAGAGATTAGTGGAGTTTGGTAGAGTTTTGGTGAAGTCTTAGTAGATATTGGTGGAGTTTGGTAGAGTTTGGTGGAGTTTTGGTAGAGTTTTAATAGAGTTAGAGTTTTGGTGGAGTTCGGTATAGTTTGGTTGACATACTGTTTTTTTTACCATGCAGAATAGACTCTTCGAAGCCATACAGTACAATGTGCAAAACATTGATGAGCATCAAGCGGTTGCCACGTGCTCGGCTCCTTACATTTGGTTAATTTGACAGAGAAAACATGTTCTTGTAACATGTATGACATGGATAAAATACCTTGTGTGCACGCCTTAGCTGTAACAGAAGTATGGAAGCGTTCGAAGATCGAGCTCACAAATCATTACTATTATACGAGTTACTTGTACCATGTGTATGCCAAATGTGTGATGCTAAGAGATGCAATACTTCTAATACCTGAAGAGGTGGCTCGTAAAGTTTATTTACCTCCTGTTATACGTAACCAACATGGTAGGCCAAAGAACTCACGATTGAAAGGTTGGTATGAGTGCTCATTAGAGGCAAAACGTCCAAGGAAAGTGATGACTTGTTTGTGATGTAAAGGTGTGAGACATAATGCTCGAATATGTAGAGCAGACAGTCCAATCTTGAATGTCTACCAAACTCTATTATGTTTATTATGTGTCTATCCATGTTACATGTAATACTACAAAACTCTATTATGTGTCTATCCATGTTATGTGTAACTCTACCAAACTCTATTATGTGTCTATCCATGTTCTGTAACTCTACCAAACTCTACTAATATCTATTCAGTTTTAATTTTGTTATGAAGAAGCCAATCTTTTGTTAAGTTAATATATTAGCAAATTTCATCCATTACAAAATGAAAGTTATTGATATACTCTCATAGGACCATTTTCTATGTTTTAAAATTATGGTCCTTCGAGAGTATTTGTTTGTTAACAAAAGAGAATTTTGTAAAAGCTTATAGAAACTCTACCAAGATCTACCAGTAAAAAGGTGAGTCTACCAAGATCTACCAAGAACTACCAAGATCTACCCCTCCGTAAGCAACCCATGGGATGCTGTAATCAGTACCGCATTATCAATGTTTTCCACACGAAGAAACGAACATGAGGAATTAATCGTCTCTGGTACTGGAAGCTCATCCATAACTTCAATGCCAAATTTCATGCGGAAATAAGGGACAAAACAATCCTGTATTTCCTTAAATCCGCGTCTAAGGGCTAAACACTCGATAAACTTCAGTGTGTAAATGCCACAGTCACCAGATTGGTGGTTCACTAAGGTTGCTTTCACCCTAGAGATAGTGTAAGCCTTCGCTTTAACCTTTTTCCGCATCTCCTTTGGTAGCATGGTCCTACGCAGATATGGAATCATCCTAGCATACGGCCTATTTGCATAAAAAAGGTAATCACATTCATAAGTGAGATCAACCAATCTCTACCAAAGATAAACCAAGATCTACCAAAGATAAACCAAGCTCTACCAAAGATCAACCAAGATCTACCAAAGATAACCCAAGCTCTACCAAAGATAAACCAAGCTCTACTAAATATCAACCAAGCTCTACCAAATATAAACCAAGATCTAACATAGATAAACCAAGTTCTATTATAAGATTAACCAAGTTCTACCATAGATAAACCATGATCTAACAAAGATAAACCAAGATGTACCATAGATAAACCAAGCTCTATTAAAAGATCAACCAAGCTTTACCAAAGCTCAACCAGCTCTACCAAAGATAGAGTAAGCTCTACCAAAGATCAACCAAGCTCTACCAAAGATCAACCAAGCTCTACCAAATATAAACCAAGCTCTACCAGTTAGTTGTAGATGAAGAATACCTGTCTGAGTCAATCAATACTTGATACGCCACAGCTGAGAGGGCAGGATCGTATATGTTAATATTCTCTTTAACCAAATCGATGACAACCGCGAACTAATGGACATTGCTGATGTTATGAGCAATGTACAATGTGTCAACATTCCAAAACCAGTGCTTGTTCGTTGGACACCATGTTAGGGCTCTCCCAGAAAACATTTGGCTGAAGAAGTCATCAAACAAAAACCTCTAGGGGTTTACCGTGAAGGACTTGTACTTCTTACACCACCAGCAGCATAGTCCATGATCAAGAAACATTATCTTGTCACTTTTATACGGAGATGGATTCTGCAAAGATCTTCGATGAAATATATTCATACCGCTAAACATGTGCTGCAAAACAAGATAACATAATATTAGCACAACCAAAGTCTACCAAGTAAGACAAGCAAAATTCAAGGAATTTATCAGATCTGTGAACCATCCGTACTGATCTTCTGGCTATAAATGTATAGGCATCAACAACTAGAGATAGAACTCAGCTAAAGGACTGATGTTGTCCACCGAGTTATCCCTGGATATCTTGGTAACTAGTAAACACCATAATATTACAGATTTATACATTAAAATCGTTTCAACAGAGAATATCAGACCCTTCCAATTCGCGTCTGACAAGGATACGAAGCCAACTCACTTTGGAACGATGTACCGGTCCGAATGGATTGTATGAGTTAGGCGGTACTATGTCATCATTTATGATGCGCCTAATAATAGAACTTCCTTCGGATGTGGATTTCTGAATTAAAAATAAAACATTACTCTATCAGTTAGACATAGAAATCCTAGATCAAACAAAGTCAGTTCAAACTCTACCAAAGCTCCACCAAACATCTACTACACTAATTCGTAGTTCCACCACACTCTACCAAACTCTACTACATTAAGTATTACCTTAACAAATCCTCCACCAAACTCTACCAACGTCCACTAAACTAATTCTTAGCTCCACCAAACTCAATCAAAGTCTACCAAAGTCTACTACTTTAAGTATTACCTCAACCAAAGCTCCACCAACATATACTACACTAATACTTAGTTCCACCATACTCTACGAAACTCTACCAAACTCTATCAAAGTCTACTACATTAAGTATTACCTCAACCAAACCTCCACCAAACTCTACCAACATCTACTACACTAATTCTTAGCTCCACCAAACTCTACCAAAGTCTACCACATTAAGTATTACCTCAACCAAACCTCTACCAATGTCTACTACACTAATACTTAGCTCCACCAAGCTCTACCAAAAGTCTACCAAAATCTACTACTTAAGCATTACCTCAACCAAACCAAACTAAAAATTCTAGCAAACTAAATACCTAGTTCGCAGTAAGGGTATGTGGTTTAGCTGCTTTGGGCAGCGTGTCCTCCATAAATATCCACTCATTCTTTTTACTGACCTCGATTGCATTGTCCAAAATCAAACATTCACTATTTTCTTTTAGACTTATGATCGCAATTCTCTTCTTGAGATAACTCCAAATCTCTAGTAGGAGTTTGAATTGGAGTTTTCAGCTGACTACTAAACTTTGGATTCTTAACAAATTTCAATGATGGGGACAAAGGGTCAGAGGTTTGCTGCTCTTCAAGCACCCATTCCTTCTGCAAACAAAAAAGGGAAATAATGTAAGAAGTACCAAAATCCACCAAGCTCTACCAAAATCCACTAAAGCTCTACCAAATATTTAAGAACTACAAACTACCTCTGGATTATTAGGAAGTCGTAGTGATGGGGACAAAGTCTGTGGGGTTTGCTGCTGCTCAGCTATCTATTCCTTCTAGAATAAAACAACAAGTAATATTGTTAGTCTTCGAAGCTCCACCAAAACTCTACCAAATATTTAAGATCAGCCAAACTAACCTCTTAGTTTTCAGAGGGTCTTAATGATGGGGAAAAATGTGAGCCTTCCTGCTTCTCAGAGATCTGTTCCTTCTGGAAAACAAATCACATTAATTATTAAGTCAACCAAACTCTAGCAAAGATCTACCAAAATCTACCAAAGATCTACCAGACGATAATATAAATCAACCAAATTCTACCATAGAACTACCAAACTCCACCATCGATCTACCATAAAACTACCAAACTCTACCAAATATTTAAGATCAACCAAACTAACCTCTTAGTTTTCAGAGGGTCTCATTGATGGGGAAGATTGTGAGCCTTGCTGCTTCTCAGAGATTTGTTCCTTCTGGAAAACAAATCACGTTAAATATAAAGTCAACTACCAAAGATCTACCAGACGATAATATAAATCAACCAAACTCTATTATAGAACTACCAAGCTCCACCATTGATCTACCAAACTCCACCATCGATCTACCATAGAACTACCAAACTCTACCAAGCTCTACCAAAGAGTTACCAAACTAACCTCTACATTTTTTGAGGTGGCTAATGTTGGGGACAATGATTATGAGGTTGGCTACTCCTCAGATAATCTTTCCTTCTGGAAAGAAAACGTAATAGAGTTAGTACCACTAACTCCACCAATCTCTATCATACTTTAACTTATACATATTTACAGTCAAAACAAAACACAAAAGCAATACACCAAAGAAAGATAATAAGTAAAAATTATTCATGTATATATTACATTATCAATAGAGAGTATAGTCTCCACCACACATATGAAATTCATAAAACATAATTGGATCTTTGATACTGTTAAGTCATAATCAAGTAGACTTTTACGTATTGATTTCTCCCCAGATGAGGCCTTAACACCTTCTTCGCGTGCATCACTTTCAGTAGACTCACCTTCATCCACAGCAAACTTCTTAGGCTCTTCCAAGGCCATCATCACCTATGATGGTTTACTCTCCAACGCCTTAATGATGCGAAGACTTATTAAGTATTGTTGTTCCATGGATTCCTCAAGCCTACGAAGCCGCTCATCTTTCACCGCCTGGTCTACTCTTTTCTCCTCCAGTATTCCAACTCGTTGAGACTGTAGCTTGATGGTATTTGGCATGTTAAATTGATCAAATACCATCACATCAAAAGCCTTCTTCATGGACTGCAGCATTTCTATCATCAAATTCTTCTCCTCCCCTTGATAACTTATGAAATTGAGCCAAAGTCATCTCAAGCTGTAACTCATTTTCTTTCGGAGTCTCCTTTGCCTTTGGACTATCGAGAGTCTTCTTCTTCTCAATAGATTTCTTCTTCTCTGGCTTCTCTGGCACCTTCGACTTTGCCTTCTTTGCGCTTTGGAGTTCATGTGCGGGCACATCGGCCTTTGTCTTTGTAGATACCGGGTTATCACAAAACTTCTTATCTAAACTCCCATCAAGAATGTCTCAGATCATTTTGTCAACATGTGGATCACGGACATCATTGTAATGCTTGTCAAGAAGGTGCACCACATGAGCCTAGAAAAGAGCAAAAATAAGTCAGACATGAATATATACTAAGTTAACCAAACTCCACCTAACGTCAACCAAAATCTACCAAGGTCTACCACACGTCAACTAAAGTTTACCATACCACTACCAAAGTCTACCAAATGTCAACCAAAGTCTACCATAGCTCTACCAAAGTCTACCATAGCTCTACCAAATTCTACCAAAGTCTACCTTTATCATAGCTCTACTAGACGACAAACAAGATCTACCAAGATCTACTACATGTCAACAAAAATCAACTATAGCTCTACCACATCTTTACCACACAACAAACCTACTCCACCAAGATTTACCACATGTCAACAAAAGTCTACCATAGCTATACCATATCTCTACTAAACAACAAACCTACTCCACCAAGATCTACCACACGTCAACTAAAGTCTACCATAGCTCTACCATACAACATATGTTATCCACCAATATATACCACATGTTAACCAAGCTCTACCAAGATCTGCCAATTGAGGAATCTTACCTTGTTTTTACCGGATGCCATCTTATCAGCTTAGAAGACATCCTCCATATCTATTACATGGCAAGTGCGTGATGCCTACTGCATAAGTGGAATCTGCCATTCTCTTTTACCTCCACATATTATTCCTAGATGTGGGATATACTCGAACACCCATATGAGAAGTACATGCACGAAACCTTGCAAATTTAACGTAGAAGCTGCCCCTGATGCTTAAGATACCGATTTGAGGAGGGAGTCAAAGGCTACTCTTCCCCACAGATGTCTCTCAAACCTTTCCAGATCCATCACCAATTTGGCATGGTAAACAGAGATCCTACTGTTGGTGTGCAAACCAAAAATAGCGACATACAAAACCACCAGCAACCCCACCTGCTTCCTCTTAGCAAAATCCCACTCCTTGCATACCTTTAATACCACTTTAAGCTCTACCCACTTTGGACCATCACCGTGGATAAACCCATGTCAGCCCATAAATCTCCGGCCGTTAAACCCGTATCATTAGGATCAGGCAACCCACACTGCAACTGCATGATATGCTGAAACTCATTCAAAGAAAATCAGATTGGTTGACCATCAGCCAACACCCACAGCTCATTCACCTTTGGTGTGTCAAGCATATTCTCTAGCAGGTGTTGCACGTATTTGCTTGCCCATGAGAACCTTGTGCCGGCAAAATTCAGTATAATACCAAGTTGAGAATTCTTTTCAATGTCCTCGTAAGCATTAGCGCCAATATAATCCTTCATCGAAGTTAGTTTCTTCAATGTGCAGTAGTGGTTTATGCTTCTGTTGATTAAGAGCAGGAGTCTAGTTGACAGGACCCTCTTAGGGTACTTTTGCTTTCCCTCCATACATGTGTTCATGTGGAAAATAAACAATAAAACAGTTTATGAATAGCTCTACCAAAGTCTACCAAACTCTACCACACTATAAATTAGCTCTAACATAGCTCTACCAAACTTTACCATAGCTCAACCAAAGTCTACCAAAGTCTACCATAGCTCCACCAACGTCTACCAAACTCTACCACACTATAAACTAGCCTTACCAAAGTCTACCAAACTCTAGCACACTATGAACTAGCTCTACTTAAGTCTACATAACTCTACCAAACTCTACCATACTATGAACTAGCTCTAGCTACATTTAAAAGATGTTGATGCTTTCTCTCTACAACGGAATTTTGTTCAGGAGTTTCACGACATGAGTGATATTCTTTAATGCCTTTGTTCAAGTATAAATCAGTTAATTGAAGTTCATATACAATATCAGATCGAATAGAACATACTTTAGAATTGAATTGAGTTTCCATCATTTGTATGAAGTCTAGAAAAACATGCAAAACAACAAATTTTTGTTTAAGCAAGTAAACCCACGTAGCACAACTAAAATCATAGATAATCATAAGGAAATACTTGAAAGCATCAAAAGTTTGTACTGAGAAAAGACCCTAACTATCATTGTGAATCAATTCAAAAGCTTTAGTACATATGTTATGATGAGATGGAAAAGGTAAATGTTTTTGCTTTAACAGATGACAAATATGACAAGACTCAATATGATGTTTATTAATACGTTTTGGCAAAGATAAACATTAGAAAAAAAAATATTTGAGTCATTACTGGATGACCTAGACGCATATGCCAAGTAGAAGCAGTAAGGTTGAATCCTGAACTAACAAGACCAGGACTTGAAGTAGACTTAAGACCACATATATGCTTTGTATGCAGCAGGTAAAAATTTGACACCAATTTACCTTGACCAATCATCAATTCCCTAGTAAGATCCTGATTATAACAATTAATAGCATTGAAACGAACTTCCCCATTCAAAAGTTATAGCCAAAACACTAATACTCAGCAAGTTGAATTTGAAATCACAAATATACAGAACATTATGCAAAGAGAGAGTATCAAACAGTTAGATATAGCAAGTTCCCTCTATTTGAAACGTAAGTCCATTTGGAAGAGTGACAAAGGTGTTCTCTGATATGTGATAATCTCTATAAAAATTCCTATGATGAGTAACATGATGACTAGCCCCTGAATCTATTACCCAAGTATCACTAGAACTCTCAGTTCCCAGAGATAAGGAATAGTTAAACATGGCATAAAAGTTATTAGTATGAGTATAAAGGGAAAGGAAAGTACCAGAAATTTGTGAGGCTACCGGACCAGAGTTCGAATTCGAAACAACTAAAGTATCCTGACATGGTGTGATGCTAGGGGGCTGAAGTTTAGAATTCAAATAAGAAATCAAACCTTGGATCTGTTCTTCGGATAGATTTTCTTCTGAGTCATGAGGAGAAGTAGGAGACTGATGAGATGTAACATTAGCAGCTACAACTGAAGATTGTGTAGATGTTTTCTTGCCTCTTATAGGATGTCGTGGAAGATATCCATGGATTTTGTAACATTTGTCAACCGTATGACCAGATTTGGAGCAATGTGAACATTTCAGCTTCTGATTGTTGCCTCCATAAGCAAGAAGAACATTCGAATTTTTAGAAGATATAGCTTGAGTCTGAGAAGCAGAATGTTGTGGGACAATTATGTCAACAACTCCAACTATTTGTTGACTTTCATCTTGATCCATAATGTTATAGATCTCATTTAAACCTGGTCTTGGTTTCATGTTCAATATATGTCCTCTAATGTTGAACTCATCATTTAATCCCATCAAAATTTGTATAATCCTACGATATTATGCTTCATCAAGAAGTTTTTTCACATGATCACAGTCATACCTCTTAATCAAATGTGATTTTGTGTTTGCAAACTGTTCCCAAAGTATTTTCTTTCTGAGTATAATAAGCAGATAAAGCCAGTCCTCCTTGTTTAAGAGTCATCACAGACTGTTCTAACTGATAACGACGAGGAAGACTATTGACCTTAAACCTCCTATATAGATCATTCCACATCTCAGCAGCATCTTCATAATATATAATACTACCATATATCTTAGTGTTGGCTACATTTAATAACTAAGACTTGACCACAGTATTGCATCGATTCCATATCTTATATGTATGGTTATCATCAGTTAGTCGTGGTAAGGTTCTATCAACGAAGCTCAATGTATTCTTTTCATCAAGACTAATCCTCATTGTCATTGACCAACTATTGTAATTGGTTCCACCGAAGATATGAGAAATGATATTTAAACCTGGATGATCTGCAGAATGAAGGAAGAACATATTATGACTGTTATCGAAGGAGTAAATGTCCGATTCAACTCGATTTAGAGGAGACAGGCTCATATTCAGTGTTTCTCTTCTAATCGCAGCTACAAGTTCAATCAGAGAGAATATTTCAGGGTTCAACTGAAGATCCAAGTTTTCATCACTGTGGATTGAATTCATGTGAGCTTTTCCCCATTTCCTCACTATTTCGACTTCAATTTAAGCTGAGCAAAACGATTAATCGGTTGAAAAGAAAGATAGAAGACAAATTCAAGGCTCAATCGAAAGAAATTTGATGAAAATTTGAGATTTTAGGCGGAAAGAGCTCTGATATCATATCACTAAAACAAAATGAAGATATTTGAAATGAGTTCTGTTATTCTCATCTGATCTTAATCAGAGATCTAAATGTCAAATATATACAAATGTATGTGGTCATTAACCCGAATAAACCAATACAAAACCAAAATGAAATGGTTACTAAACCATATAACATTGATAGAATATGTCCTAATAAAACCTAACGAGTGTATATTTACTTTTTTATTTAGATAACACTTGTCTTTTCATATTCCATGATGGTTTATTACAATACTAGATATGGACCCGTGCGATGCAAGGGTTTTCTGAAATTTACATATATATATATATATATATACTTATTGTATTTTAGATAATATATAAGAATCCCGTTGATTAGTAATTTTTGAGAATCAACTTCATATAATAGGATTTAAAATCCAACTTTATATACTATGTTACTGTAAAATTTCGAATCATTAGATTTGACATTTAGAATAATCTCGTTGATAACTAACGTTTACAACCCAACTTTATATGATATGATGCTGTAAAATTTTGAATCGTCATATTTGACATGTTAAAGAATTTCGTTGAAGACTAACTTTTAAAACTCAACTTTGTATAATATGATACTGTAAAATACTAAATCGTTGGATTTGACATGTGAAACGATCATGTTGATTAGAAACTTTCGAAATTCAACTTTATATAATAGTATTGGATTTGACATGTGGAATAATTTTGTTGATAAATAACTTTTGAAACCCAACTTTATATAATCGGATTCTGCGTAATTTAGAATCATTGGGTTTGACATATGCAACTATTCCGTTGAATACTAACTTTAAAAGCCCGGTTTTATATAATATGATACTCTAAATTTTTAAATCGTTGGATTTGACATGTGGAAGCATCCAGTTGATTAGAAAATTTTGAAACCCAACTTTATATAATATTATTGGATTTGGCATGTGGAATAATTCTGTTGCTAACTAACTTTTGAAATCCAACTTTTTATAATAGGATATATAATATGATACTACAAAATTTTGTTGGATTTAACATGTGGAAGCATTCTATTGATTATAAAGATTTGAAGCCAACTCTACATAATAGGATTTTATAATTATAAAAAATATAACTATTAATAATCTTTCTTGATGGAAATAAATATCTTTTTATAATATATTTTATTATATTTTTAATATATAATTAGAAAAATATTTTTCATCATTGAATTTGGCACTTGGAAGTAGGGGTGTCAAAATGGGTANATGGGTTTAAGTGTTAATGGGTTGTGGTTAACCCATTACCCATTTATTTAATGGGTTGGGTCGACCCGTTACCCATTTTATTTAATGGGTTTGGGCGGGTTCCTGGGTAACCCGTTAATTGTTTTTGGAAATTTAATAGTTTAATTGTTTTATTTCTATAATAATTGTTGATACTTTTCAGATTTTTGTTTTCATTTTAATACATGAGTTTAGTTGTTTTTACAA
>OVBA01007636.1:0-14117 GCA_900406435.1 Lepidium aucheri | reverse complement strand
AGAGGACAACATCAAGACTACTCCTCGATGACCAAACTCGGCATTGACCAGGGAGGAGATGATTTCTGGTTAAAAAAACTTAAACCGGTTTATCTAATAGGGTTACGCTAATAACTCTATAAATACCCTTTGTTGGTCATTTTATCAATCATCTGATGTTTAGCAAATAGAAATCTACAATTTCGTTGTAGCTTTATATTTGGATCTTAAGGTACCTTGTTTATGCGTTTTATGCTTTAATGAATTGAGTATTTGCTTACATCTTTGCTATTTACTTTCTGTTCTTTATTTGTTATTGTTGTTCTTACTTTTCAATATGAAATCTCCCTTGATCCTCCACTCTCATCGATGATGAGTGAGTAAATCCTTGTGGATCTCGAGGATAGGGAGATCGGAGGGGAAATCTCCGATCCACTCGCCCATGCGAATACGGATTTGATCCTATCTCTTCTCATATGACCGAGCTTAATGCCGATCTCTCCCTGATCAAGAGATATTCTATTTGGGCCGAAACTCCAAAGCTAGCGCTAAGGGGATTGCAGACCAAAGTGTCATATAAGAGATGGCTTAGATCCGCCGAGGAGAGATCTAGCATGTGGATCGGTCATTAAGCACTTCGAACTGTACTTTATGCTTTAGATCCGGCTTGATCACGGCTAAACGTCGTAATGGATCTGCCGGATCGGAAAGGGATCTTCACCACGAGAGTGGGCTGATCTAGCTTGTCCTTGTTTAGAGCTCGCTTTATATAGCTCGGCAGTGTTGGATCGGCAAGTTAACCGCCGGTCACCCATTCTCTATCCTCTAGATTCATGCTTAATTCCTCTAGATTATCGCTTAACTAGTTCTTGCTTAGTTTATTGCTCATTTCCCTGTTTTGAATTCACTTGCTCTGTTTTTATTTTGTCATCTAGTGTAATTTGTCCTATTAGCTAGTTTAAGAGCTCATCTAAATATTGGCCTAACTTTGTGACAGATGGTTAGGTTGCTTGGACTAGATCTTAGTATTAGATAGGCTGTTTGCAAGTACCTCCGAGTATTTGTTCGACAATCCACTCTACTTACCACTACCCTATAATGATTTGATAGCTTAGACCAAAAAATCTTGTTATCACCTTTCACAATCAACCATTCAACCTAACCGTTCTAGGGTTCAATTCAACCTATTACCAAACACGAGACCAATCAAGCCTACGGTCACGAACTCACACGTTTTGCAATCACAATTTCATATTCGAACCCTAAGTTTCACAAGTCACAGATCCGAACACATGGTTCGCAAGTCACAGGTCACGAACCACACGGTTCTCAATGAGAATATCAACCCACATGGTCCTTCCATTCATATTTCATTCAGTCAATCCTAACCATTCTAAGATTCCACTTAACCTTTTACCAATCATTAATTCTAGGTCAAATCCCCACGGTCACGAACTCACCTTTGCCTTAATCTCTCTTTCGGGATTCTCTTTGCTCTATCAGGTTCGATTGTGCCAATACTAGCAAAACCTTCAACTCAATTCGACCTCTTTCCTTGCTTCCACTAGATCGATTTCTCTTAGCTTGTTTCGAGCTCTCTCTCTCTTAACTTTAGGTTAGTTTTTACGGATTCCTTTCCTTGGTGGGATTAAGGCTCCTATTTATATCCTCTAGGTTAACCTTATCCCTAACCCTAATTCCTTTTGTTGGGCCGAGCTCAAGCCCCTTTTAAAATAACACATGGCCCATATCGCATTAATTCTGATCGTTTGGCCCATTAGGCTACTCATTCGGACATCTAACAAACTCTTGTTCGAACGAGAACCCTTATCCTTTCCTTGACACCTCATGTCCTAACACGAACCAGACTTGTCCAAAACTAAACACAACATGTCCGAACCTAGGAGGTTCATTTCCAAAATCGGACCAACCATGTCCGATCCGGGCCAAGCTATCCGAGCCAAGCAAATTGTCCGATCCGACAATGCTGTCCGAACCGAGCAAGCATGTCTGATCCGACCGAGCTGTCCGATCCGACCAATCATGTCTGATCCGACCGAGCTGTCCGATCCAACCAATCCTGTCTGATCGGACTGAGCTGTCCAATCTGACAAAACCTGTCCAAACCGACCAAGCTGTCCGATCCAACCAATCCTGTCTGATCCGACCGGTTCGGTCCCAATCCTCTAATCTTGTCCTAAATTCCTTCCTTAACTTATTTTCCATGGTTTTGCTTGATCTTAATCATTCTTTAGGCTTCCAATGCCCTTCCTTGGCCCGAATATCCAAAGGGCCCTGTTTGGTTTGTCCGTTCGTACCACATTCACATACCGCACCTAGTGCATTCTCAGATTTACCGAACGTGGGTATTACAAGCATGCTTGTGCGGATTATTCAAACCACACAAGTTTCAAAAGAAGAAAGGCATCATAACTTTCGAGAGGAAGCTTTCTTTGAGATAGAAGAAATGAAATCCTTAGACTTGGTAGTAGCTTTACGGAGGGATTTGCACGGAGTTTAGACCTTTGAGAGTCCTTGGACTCCAATATATCAGATTCTAATAGTTTTCCTTCCTCACGAAGAGATACCAACAAATGAAAGCGAGAAGGAGATGGAGGTTTTGATACAGAAATTATATTGTCAATTGGAGAAGGAACAAACTTATTGGGAGAAGAAGAATTTGAGCGCTTGCTACAAATGGTTTTCCAGTTATCGTCGCCGGAAAGAGGCTTAGATAAAACTGGGAATTCCACTAGAGATAGAGAGTTACAGAGATATTCAGATCGATAGAATTCAGGTCTGAAGTTGAAGAAGAACTAATCAACTTATGAGAATTATCATTAACCAAAAGTTCGTTCTCATCATTTACTATAGGCAAAACTTCAGTAATAACGAGATTCGAAACCTCAACAATACCCAGTGAAGCAGTAGGAGATAAATTGCCAATAGCTACCAGATTCACATTTGCAGCTAAAGACAAGGTCTCAGTATTAACCAAAGAGAGAGACTCAGCACTAACCAACAAAGAGTTTCCATCAAAGGGACCAACTGAAGAACTGATCAAAGTAGAGTCAGAGGTGGAATTGTGAACCATAGGAGGATGATTCAAGACTCACTGAGTAGAAAAAGGATCAATAACAACCACAACATTAGATTTACCGTTCTGAGATAGGTGACCCCATTTCAAACAATCAGAGGAGCGAGGAGGGAGCCATGGATATGAAACAGGAATCTGAGTTGCAGGAAAAAAACCTTCAGACAAGGTAATCTTTGTGGGCAAAGAGCAATGAAGAGTAACTTCAACAAAAACTCGAGCAACATTTAAGTGAAGGCACTTTATAGTAGATGGATGAAGCTTGATTGGAGTACCAATATGACTTGCAAGAGAGCTCAACCCCTTGTACAAAAACAACTGACCAGGAACATTTGAGAAATCTACCCACATGGGCAAAGATACAAGATCCACATCCTTACTAGCTGAATCAGGATTCCATTCACAAACAACTAGAGGAATATCACCAATATGCCAGAACTTATGATTCAAGACACGAGTTCTCACAATAGGATCATAAATTTGGAATAAAACCGCATTGGAGCTGATGAAATTAGCATCAATTCAAAGATCTTTCTTAGGAGATTGCCAAATTCTATTCACTACAGCATGAACACAGCTAATGTGAGGTGGATTACCGATAAAATGGCCAAGAACAAAATTCTGCCAAAGAGGAGAGGCATCCGCAAGTACTTCATCAAGAATAGGAGCTGATACATAGTCATTCAAGAATTGAAGATCCATATGAAAATGCTTTAAAGATTTTCTCAAAGATTTAGAGACATAAGCCCATGATTGGCTACGAAGAGTATCACGACAAACATTAGGAGATGACTTTAAAATCGTAGGAGGAGGATCAGTATCGCCCAAAGATGGAGGAGCGAGGACCTCCATTAAAGCAGAAGGGACAAACCGCTGGAAAAACAAATCGGAAGGAAGAAAGAAAGCCGGAAATAGATAGTTACAGATTAGAAATCACTAGAAAAATTGTGTATCACGCGCCTCTTCTCAGAATCATTACCTTTCTTTGCCATTTTACAAATAGCATACATATGTTTTACTTTTTACTTCTTTTTTTTTCTTTCAAAAAACCAAAATGTTGAACATTTTTGTTTTGTTGACCTAATTGAAAAGGAAGCGTTACATCTCCCCCTGGCTCTTCATTCTTTTGTATTTACACATGAAATGTTATGATAGTTTCTAATGTTTGGGATACTACATTTATGATTAAGTATATTTCTAAATTTTGGGTCTTAGTTCTGAAATAGAGATCTGAATTCCAAGTGATTATTAGTTATGTTATGTTGGAATCACATGTCAAGAGTTATAACAGTTTTGAAGACACGAGTTTGGTCTAGTTTCTTTTGGCGAAAACAAACAGAATTATCAGGGATAAATGAATTGGAGCAATCCTAGTTGGAGAAACATTAGAGTCGAGACACATACAAGTCAATCCAAATTGCAAGCGGTGTGGTGAAAAGTAGTTGATTCTCCATTCCATCTATTAGTGTCCTTACACTAAACGGGGCTGGGAGCTGGTCTCATTTGCAAAATCATTTGATTCCTTGAGATTTACATCAATCCCTGAAGTGTGGAGGAAAGCCCTCACTAGCCTTTGCCTTCCACCGAGAGGGAAATCTATGGGAATACTTGGGGCTTGGGTTATCTAGCACATATGGAAATCCAGGAATAACCTGGTCTTTAATAAGAGAATCGTTCCTGAGGAGGAAATAGTAACCAAAGCAATTCAGGTCACCAAACTATGGGAAGAAGCCCAATTGCAAATTGACCAAAAAGGTAAAGTAATTCAGGAAACTGTACCACCAAATTATGGATCGTGTGGTTTTACCTTTTATACAGATGGAGCCTGAAAAAAGAAAGAGAAAGCAGCAGGTATGGATTTTCAATCAAGAATACGATGAATGTGGAGATTTCAAAAGGCTCAATCTATCAATCCAACATGGCATCGCCTCTAGTTGCTGAAGCTTTGGCAATACATCATCAATGGAGCAAGCCATCAATCTTAAAATTCGATCGCTGGAAATCAGATCGGATTAACTGCAACTTATAGGAGCAATTAACAGCAACTCCCCAATATTAGAGGTCTATGGAATCCTCATGGATATAGCCTCCCTCGTCGTTTATTTTGACGTTATCTTATTTACTTATTTTTAACTCCATATTCAATAATCGAACGGATTTCTTAGCAAAACAAGGCCTTTCTTTAGCTTTTGTAAACCATTGAGTTGTTTAATTAATGAATGCATTTTGGTGTTAAAAAAATGAATTGAAGTTAAAGACATGATTTTCTTATTGTTCAAGTAATGTGATGGCTTTTAAGTCACATTATATTGTTTTATGTTGTTTTATCATGCAGGTCTTTGTGTTGAACGAATGTGGATTTGCAACCTATGAATTTGTCATGGTTTTAATTACTACATCACAGATACAGGTTTTAAATTAATAACTTCCATAAGTGTGCTTCATTGACTCTCTTCTAGAAGCTAATGTACCTTTGACTTAAAACCAATAGTCCTTGAAATAAAATGCAGAAATATCAAATCTATGAAGTTTACTGTTCTAATGTCTTTGAGGTGTATCCTTAAAGGCAAATCAAATAGAAATTTATGATTAGAGAACAATGTAAGGAGTCTTCAAACTGGCATGAACTTGTCTCATTCTTTCAACAACTCTATCTGAAGATTCCATCTGTTTTGACTTATTTTCCTGTTTCTGCTTCTTCCTATGTTTCTCTTGCTTCCTCTTCCCAGGTCTTTTGCCATAGAATCCATGCGACAGTGCCTATAGGCTTCTATCTGGGTCAGTAGTCTTCCACACTCATCAACCCAATCAATCTGAATATCCTTAAATCCAACTCTGATTCTATTTCATGATTTTCCATAACACCTACGAGCTTGTTGTCCTCTTTGAAAGTTCTCTGCTCTCTGAGACGTTTTAATGCACCTGATAAACCTCTTCCTACATCAACCTCACGCATCACTCCATCTCTAACACTAGAATGATCATCACTTGCTTTATTAATCTCTTCAGCTCTGTTATAAACCCTTTCAAACACATCTATTCGTGTTTCTAATGATTCAAAGCTATCTTTCTCCTCTATTAAAGAGCCAAGATTCTGATTAGCTTCAATTCTCGAAGTGAGACCTTCTTTTTTTTAGAGTAATAATAAATAAGCAGTTTCTTATTCTTCATCATCGTATCATAAAAGAGAAATTTTGAACTGAAACTTTGTTATGAAAATCATGATGTTGATTGAGACCTCAATTTGTGGAAACGATTCCGACGAATTTAAAAAGCTATGAATTTTCAATATGTTGATCCTAAAATCTGCGTTGTAGATTTTATTAACAAATAAAATGGAAAATAGATTACAGAGATCGTTTCATTTGTGCTAAGTGGCGAGTACAAGAGTTGTATATTACTTAGTGAGCTCGCTTCGGGCTTTATAGTTATTATGTCCATCAATCACACTCTATCATATCAATTAACATTTAAAACTCCTGAGCTCGTCATTTTCTTTTTCTGCCCGACAATTCCGCCATCTTTCGAGCCCGAACTCATTTGCATTTAATCTGACAATCTCAGAATCTTTTCTTTCCTTTCTTTTCTCAAGCTCTCTTCTAATGGGTCTTTTCTTTAACTGGTCCATGCCGAAGTGGGTATCTCCATTTGCCCCCCAAATCTTCCCAAATTCAGTGGATTCAAGAAGATTTTAATTTCCAATTCCCGTGATTTTCTTTCCTCCACGTTTGATCTTTATCTCAAAAATTCTGTATTGACGGTTGTATAAACTTCCTATATCTCACCCTTAGTTTGTTTATCTTACTATCGTCACAGTACTGAAGGTAACATTACATATTCCTTCTACCGTTATCTCTCTCGATTCGCTTTGTCATCTTCCTTTACTCTGCTTCATATTCTTTTGTTCTACCTCCTTTTCTTTGGTTTCTCTCACTTTCTTCATCTATACTCATGGATCTGCGCACGTCTGATGTGTTGGGAATGTCCTGCAATCATTTGTACTTACTCGTGTGGTTGGTTCTAACATCGAGATTAGACAAAGTCATATGGTACTAGGGGTTATAATGGCTTGCTAGAGTCCACTTATAATCTGTGAGTTGAGACACTCACTGCTAGTACTATATGATTCTAGTGGGTCACACACCTAAGCAAATCAAGACAATTCAATAGGGAATGATCATTATAGGAATGATTCATGATTTGAGCATGATTATATATGATTTTGGATCAGAACATGTGTTTTGGGCCAGACCTAAATTAATTCTAGTTCATCTAGGACTTAATTAGGTGTTTTGGGCCGGGCCTAAATTAATTCTACTTCAGCTAAGAATTAATTAGGTTAACTTGAACTCCCTATATATATTAATAGAAGGGGGCACGAGTTTGACACATCTGAAACCCTAGTTGCACATTGCACAAGTCGAAAACCCTAGGAGAATTGCAAACAAAGTTCTAGCAGACTTCTCTCCTACTTGCGTGCATGTGGACTATCAATAGAGGTGCTACACTTGGAGTACTTTCTGATCTTATACCTGATCTTATCTCGCTGCACTGACCAAACTTCAGGTACAATCGAGTTCTCTATTTATCAGATTCAATTAAGTTAACACAAGACCTAGGGCTTAGGGTTTTGCTAGATTAGTCAAATGATAATTGTCGAATTGCTTAAAACCTGACAGTGGTATCAGAGCCAGGTTGTATTCTTATTGAAATCTGATGTTTTCATGCTTGATTGATTGATTAAAATTTTGTTTTAATTGAATTAGAATTGCATGATTAGGGTTTTGATGAAATCGAAAATCAGAGCTGGTTGTATTATTACTGAAATTGAAAATCAGAGAGGTTGTAATCTTATTGAAATCTGATGTTTTCATGATTGATTGATTGATTAAAAGGTTGTTTTAATTGAATTAGAATTGCATGATTAGGGTTTTTGTTGAAATCAAAAATCAGATCTGGTTGTAATCTTATTGAAATCTGATTTTTTCATGCGTGATTGATTGATTAAAAGTTTGTTTTAATCGAATTAGAATTGCATGATTAGGGTTTCATTGAAATCGAAAATTAGGGTTTATGTTCTCAGGGTTCTGATGTGATAAACCGAAATAAAATATAACCTAATTTAAAATAGCCCTGAATGATCCGGTTTAATGAGATTAGACCGGATCTGGTTTTCTTGCAATCGGTTTAAGAAAAATTATACCAAGTTTGAGAAGAACCAACAGAAGGCAACTGGCACAGGGTCAGGATTAGAAAAATTCATAAATAAAATTTTAAAGCCTTTGATTTGATTTCTTTGAGTTTTAAAATTCCCTTTTAACCCTCTTGAGTGCATATATGATATACATTCAAGTTCAAGTTTAGTTCCTCAAACAAATATCAAGAAATTGATGTCTTTCCAATTCATGTCAACTGTCAAGGCTCATTTCATCGTATGGTGGGCTAGCTCGGGTTAGGTACCTACTTTGACATGGGTGAGGTAGATGGTAACCATTACCATATGGCTATGAGATTGGTTTACTTGACTGAGCTATCAAGACCGTCTTGAGCTTTGAGACATCGGAGTGATTTTGGCATATGAGATGTCAAATCACGACCAAGAGTTATATATGTGATATAACTAGCAAATAAGTTGCTTACCTAAATAACTAAGGTCTGGGCGATGAGCTCAGCTCACTCAGATGTTTCTGAAATATGGATCTCGGGATCATTGTATTCAATCGAGGAACCATTGTTTGAATACAATGTGAGTTTTCTTAAATATGTTAAGATTTCTCAACACAAATCATCATAACTAAAACTCTTTACCTCTCTTAATTTCAGCTATGGCGAACAACAACCACAACTCATTCTCCCTTCGATCTGTCCTTGAGAAGGACAAGTTGAATGGGAAGAATTTCCTGAGTTGGTACCGTAACCTGAGAATTGTTCTTAGGCAGGAGAAGAAAGACTATGTTTTGGAACAAGTCTTGCCTCCTAGACCGGCTGCCAATGCCACTCTTGCAGCTAGGAATGCTTGGGATAAGCATTCCAATGATGTGATAGATGTGCAAGGCTTGATGCTTGCGACCATGACCTTGGAACTGCAGGTGCAGTACAAGAATGTAGTGTCGCCCATCAAGATTGTGACTGGCCTGAAGGGAATGTTTCGGGAACAGGCACGACATGAGAGATATCAAACGGTGAAATCTCTCATCGAATGCAAACTATCGAAGGATGGTTCGGTGAGTAGTCATGTCATTAAAATGATGTGTTATATTGATAATCTGGCTAAACTAGACTGTCCCCTTAGCCAAGAGTTGGCTATGGACATCATACTCCAGTCGCTGCCGTCTTGTTATCATCTGTTCATTTTGAACTATAATATGAACAGCATAACGAAGACGTTGACTGAGCTGCATAGAATGCTTAAGACAGCAGAGCCAAATGTCAAGAAGGGCGCCCCACCTGTACTCTTAGTGCAAGGGGGTAAATTGTTCAAGAAACAAGGGAAGGACAAGGGTAAGGGAAAGGCTAAAGCTGACCCGGTTGGGAACTAGAAGCCGGCCACATCCACACCCAGAATCAGGCCCGGCCCATCTAAGACGGACGTTTGCAACTACTGCAACGAGCAAGGGCATTGGAAAAGAAACTGCAAGAAATATTTGGAAGATTACAAGAAGATGAAGAAGCAGTATGACGCTCCTTCAGGTATTTTTGTTATCGAAGTAAATGTTGCTTCATCAAGTTCTACTTCATGGGTACTTGATACCAGTTGTGGTGCTCATATTTGTACTAATATGCAGGGCCTAAGCAACAGTAGAAGCTTGGAGAAGGGGCAAGTGGACTTACGTGTAGGAAATGGAGCAAGAGTTGCTGCATTAGCCGTAGGAACATATAATTTGTCTCTTCTATTAGGTTTAGTTTTGGTTTTAGAAAATTGCTACTATGTACCTGCTATAAGCAGAAACATTGTTTCTGTTTCGGTTTTGGATACTGAAGGTTTTTCATTTTTGAAACAAATGTTGTTCTTCTACTCGAGATGACTTATTTTATGTCAACGCCCCATTGTCGAATGGGCTTTATATTCTTGACCAATCTACACCTATATATAACATTAATACCAAACGCTTCAAAGTAAATGATTTGAACCCCAGTTTTCTCTGGCATTGTCATTTAGGGCATATAAACGAGAAACGCATCCAAAAACTTCATCATGATGGGCTTTTGGACTCATTTGATTATGAATCATTTCAGAAATGTGAATCTTGTTTATTGGGCAAAATGACAAAGGCTCCCTTCAACAAAGTCAATGAAAGGGCCAGCGACTTATTGGGCCTTATACATACCGATGTATGCGGTCCGATGAGCATAAGTGCCAGAGAAAATTTCAACTACTTCATTACATTTACTGATCGCTTCAGTAGATACGGTTATGTCTATTTAATGAAACACAAATCAGAATCTTTTGAAAAGTTCAAAGAGTTTCAAAGTGAAGTACAGATCAACTTGGCAAGCGTATTAAGGTTCTTTGATCTGATCGAGGAGGTGAATACTTAAGTCAAGAGTTCAGCGACCATCTGAGAGATTGTGGAATTATTTCACAACTCACTCCTCCCGGAACACCACAATGGAATGGTGTGTCTGAGAGGAGAAATCGAACATTACATGACATGGTTCGATCAATGATGAGTCACACTGATCTTCCATTATCCTTTTGGGGATATGCTCTAGAAACTTCTGCGTTTACGCTGAATAGAGTGCCATCGAAATCAGTGGCAAAGACACCATATGAGATGTGGACGGGAAAATCTCCCAATCTGTCTTTCCTAAAGATTTGGGGATGCGAGGTTTATGTGAAACGATTAATATCCGATAAACTTGCACCAAAATCAGACAAGTGCTTCTTCGTTGGTTATCCAAAGGAAACCAAGGCGTACTATTTCTACAACCGAACCGAGAATAAAGTGTTTGTTGCTCGACATGGTGTTTTTCTTGAGAGAGAGTTTCTTTCTAAGAAAAGCAGTGGGAGTAAAGTACAACTCAAAGAAATTCGAGAGCTACAGGAAGCTGCTCAATTCGTACAGGAAGAGCAGCAGTTAGACTCGCAAGATGTTGTCGAATCAACACCTGTAGAGCCTGAAGTTCGCAGATCCGGTAGAATCCATCACGAACCCGAGAGATATCAGGGATTCCTCGTGATTGAAGGACAAGATTTGTTGATCGTTGACAACGATGAACCTGCAAACTTCAAAGAAGCAATGATGGGCCCTGACTCCGAAAAGTGGTTAAAGGCCATAGAATCTGAAATGGAATCCATGTCAGAAAACGAAGTTTGGTGTTGGTCGATTTACCTCATGGTGCGAAAGCAATCGAGTGTAAATGGGTTTTCAAGAAGAAAATTGATGTGGATGGTAACATACAGATTTATAAAGCTAAACTGGTAGCTAAGGGTTTCAAACAAGTCCACGGTGTTGACTATGATGAAACCTACTCTCCAGTTGCTATGCTTAAGTCTATTCAGATTCTCCTAGCGACTGCTGTTCATTATGATTATGAGATTTGGCAGATGGATGTCAAAACCGTGTTCCTGAATGGTATTCTGGAAAAGGATTTGTATATGACACAACCTGAGGGTTTTGCCGATCCTAAAACTGCTGGGAAAGTGTGCCAACTTCACAAATCCATTTATGGATTGAAGCAAGCATCATGAAGTTGGAATCTTTGTTTCGATGAAGCTGTCAAAGAATTTTGCTTCATCAGGAACGAAGAAGAAAGATGCGTATACAAGAAGTTTAGTGGGAGCGCAGTTGCGTTTCTTGTGCTGTACGTGGATGATATCTTACTTATCGGAAATGACATTCCATTGCTAAAGTCCGTTAAGGCTCGGCTCGGAAAGTGTTTCTCGATGAAGGACATGGGGGAAGCCGCCTATATTCTTGGAATCCTGATCTATCGAGATAGACCTAAAAGGCTGATAGGATTGTGTCAAGACACTTACATAGATAAGGTCTTGAGCAGATTCAGCATGCAAGATTCCAAGAAGGGCTTCTTACCAATGTCTCATGGCATGGTTCTAAGCAAGACGGGGTGTCCCAAGACACCTGCTGAGCGAGAACACATGAGTAGGATTCCCTATGCTTCTGCAATAGGATCCATCATGTACACTATGATTTGTACTCGTCCAGACGTTGCTTGTGCACTAAGTATGACAAGCAGGTACCAATCAAATCCAGGTGAGACTCATTGGACTGCCGTCAAGAACATCCTGAAGTATTTGAGGAATACTAAGGATATGTTCTTGGTGTACGGAGGAAGTGAGGAGTTGGTTATTAGTCGATTCACGGATGCAAGATTTCACACGGATAAGGATGATTCCCGGTCTCAGTCCGGTTATGTCTTCTGTCTGAATGGCGGTGCAGTTAGTTGGAAGAGTTCCAAGCAAACCACCGTAGCTGACTCCACTACTGAAGCTGAATACATCGCTGCTTCTGAAGCTGTTTGGATAAAGAAGTTCATCTCAGAACTTTGTGTGGTTCCGAGTATTGCTGAGCCGGTGGCGCTGTATTTTGACAACAATGGAGCTATTGCACAGGCGAAGGAGCCCAGATCGCACCATAAATCTAAGCATATAGAGAGGAGATATCATCTGATCAGAGATATTGTTGAAAGAGGAAACGTGAAGATCAACCGAGTTTCAAGCAAAGAGAACGTCGCTGATCCTTTGACAAAAGTACTTTCACGGACTAAGCATGAGTATCATGCCAATGGCATAGGCCTTAGGTATCTTAAGATGTAATCTTGGTTCCAGTGGGAGTTATAATAGTTTTAAGTTATGATGTAAACATACTTTGGTTATGTTTTATTGAAATTATTTCATTTCTATTTAATACTTGTATTAAATATTTATCCCGAAATAATCATGACATTCTTATAGGCCATCAAGTTGAGGACTTGATCATGAAACCCTATAGGCGTAAAAATGCATGAATTATTTCATTCCCTAGTCAATGGTTATTAAAGTGGGATACTAATAACGAGATAGATTAGTATGTGAGGTGACTGATGACTAAGTTCATGGAGTCATTGATAATAAGTATCAATTCAAGCACATAGATGTGTGTCACATGAACATAGCATCGGAAATGACCCGCTATGAGAACTCTACGAGATCGTATAATGAGTGTCATAAGAGATTCTCATACGACTATATAGCATAGTCCTTAGACTTGAGTTCATGCTGTTTTCCTGCACATGAATTGGTGTGTTTTGAAAATTTCAAACGCCAACCGTAACTGGTGGTTATAAAGGAATTTGTCGGGAAGATCATGAAATATGAGAAAGGAACAGAGGATGGAACAAGATGGAATTTGTCCCTCCTATATACGGGGGAAAGATATCGGTGGGCCCTTTGAAAGATTTGATACTGTAAAATGCATGGCCGTGCTCAAACAAGGTGATAGACGCTTGTTTGCTCTATCAGTACAAATTCAAGTTCGATGAACATTGATCTGGCTTATCAAAATAAGAATGACACAAACTCTTGCCTTAGAGCAGATAGGGATATGGAGACAAAGGGATTTTGGGAATATATGATTCCAGTACAAGTGGGAGATTGTTGGGAATGTCCTGCAATCATTTGTACTTATTCGTGTGGTTGGTTCTAACATCGAGATTAGAAAAAGTCATATGGTACTAGGGGTTATAATGGCTTGCTAGAGTCCACTTATAATCTGTGAGTTGAGACACTCACTGCTAGTACTATATGATCCTATTGGGTCACACACCTAAGCAAAAGGAGATCATTCAATAGGGAATGATCATTATAGGAATGATTCATGATTTGAGCATGATTATATATGATTTCGGATCAGAACATATGTTTTGGTCCAGGCCTAAATTAATTCTAGTTCAGCTAGGAATTNGGGCCTAAATTAATTCTAGTTCAGCTAGGAATTAATTAGGTTAACTTAAACTCCCTATATATATTGATAGAAGGGGGCATGAGTTTGATACATCTGAAACCCTAGTTGCACATTGCACAAGTCGAAAACCCTAGGAGAAT
>OVBA01007635.1:0-14119 GCA_900406435.1 Lepidium aucheri | reverse complement strand
ATCGTTTGCTTTACAACGACTTTACAACGACGCTTGTAAGATTTACAACGAATGTATTACGACGTAATTACAACGAAAACACGCGCTTGCAAAATTACCAACGGTTTTACAAGGAAAGTCTTATTAAGATGATCAGTTTACGAGGAAACACTGTTCGTCCCTAATTCGTTGTAAACAGAGAGTTTACAACGAATTAGGGACGGAAATTGGTGTTGTAAACATAGTGTCTTCTTGTAGTGGTTTCATAATGAGACATGTATATGTCCAATCTGACTTTTTTATATATATAACTTGGGTATCCTGGCCATTTGAAAGTTGGTAGGACTAGTTTGGATTCTCTTCCGCAATGTGTCTAGGCTAGTCGGTGGATGTATCCAAAATACATAATACTTATGAGTTTATCGTCATTTTTGGGAGCTGTAACCCTTACGTAAATACTTAGTGATCAAAACTCAAAATATGATAGCGGTATTTATAGTCGTAAGCCCAATTACCGCCAACCTACAAGGCCTCCTTTTCTATTTGACTTCTTACAAAAGTAAGATTAAAGTTTTAAAAATGAACAACATATCACTCATATAGTTGGTGGTAAATCATTGTACATAAAACTCAACTTACTCTTTGAAATGATACAACTTGAAAGTGGGGTATAAAGAAGTTAAACACTAATTAACATACAGTTACCGAATGCTACTTTATGTTATGAAACTCGCAAAAATTATTTTAAATTTTTGTTGGCAACAAAATATTTCTAAATTATTACAAAAAGAGTATTATATACATATATGTAGAGGAAACATAAGGAATAAAAGGGAATCTAATTTAAATCATTTTAAAATAAATTAAATAAAAGTATATAAGTCATATTTTCAAGTTACAGCTGTTTACTGTTAATAAAACTTGAACACACAAGTGTTTCGTAGAATTCGTAGGCATAAAATAAACTAACGACAACACTTTTTCAAAAAAAATAAAAATAAACTAACAACAACAAGGAATTAATTATAATCATATGGTCAAACGTTTAATAATTTGGTCAAACCCACAATTTTGGTTGTTAACTAGCTGTAACTCATATTATACTAATAAGTGAGGCCTCTGATACATATAGACGCGGTTGTCTCTATACATGTTTCTTTTGTCTTACGATTTTTATAATCTGATATTTGTATAATGATTATTTGATATTTATACACACTCGTCTGTTTTTGATTGAAAGTTTGTTGGATATCATTTATTGTCATTCGCATTCATCAAAAGTATACTTGCAAATGAAGTGTATAATAAGGATGCAACTTACAAAAGTGTAGTTAGATTAGGAAAATGAATCTCATTAATCCATTCAACTTGAAAATGGTTATCATCATTGCAAACAAGCCGCTGATTTAAGATCCAACCAAATTATGATCAGTGAAACTTGCTCACAACTCTTTCTACGTTTTCTCCAATTATTATATGGGACCAGACTAGTTTACCAGACGTATACACACATTCATTACAGCCATAAACGCACAAGTAATATTTTTCCGAACGATATGATCGATCTATTACCCAAATTCTCTCCAAAAAACTTAATCAATTATTTGTACGGCAATTTAACTCTTTGAAGTTGAATTTGGTGGGAAAACCATATAAATGACATTAAACCATAATATGAAGTAGAATTTTTTTTTCCGTAAGTAAATGTTTATGTAATAAATTTTCTAAACAAAAATTGTGCGCTTTCGATTACGAATATATGAAAAATATAAAAATAATTTGGTTAAGTGGTTGAATGTTTGTGTGTGTAATATTCTCTACAAGAATTGAGGGATTTCAGTTACATATAGCATTTTGTTTATCCAACAGTTGACAATATATGGGATCATTGCAAAAGTAACTTAAAAATTGAGTTCAAATATAAAAGTAACATAAACTTCAATCATATACAAAACTAACCTCTGAAGGTACTGAAATTATAATATTGTTCCCCATGACAAAACAAAAAACAAAGAACCCAATTACGTTTATACCCTTGTAACAAGTTGTACACTTGTGGTGAAGTCTACATTGTAGACTGCCAGTGAAGTGTACATTGTAAACTTCCGCTGAAGTTTGCACCCAAATTATAATCGGTATTTAAAATTAAAAAATATATAATAATATTTTGATTAAATTTTTTGTTATGTAGTGTAATTATGAACTGTTTTGAAGTATGAAAAATAAAAAATTCAAAACGTGGTCATATTAAATCAACAAAGATCAAATAGTTCACAAACTAAATATGTTATGGTTTAGGGTTTAGCAACCTATGTTTGTAATTGTATATAAGATTTGTAATTCTTATATTTGACATGTATAATTTGTTAAGAAAGTATAATGTTTTTGTTATATATTTTGTTTAGATATGGAGTATTAAAGACACAATATTTGATTTGTGGTTTAATATTTGGTTTATGGTTTAGGATATATTGCAGATTTTTGGTGATGTGTGCTCGATGGTTGTAGACTGTCAGTGAAATTTGCATTATAGACTTTCGGTGAACTTTGCACCTGAATTATAATCGATATTTAAAAATTAAAAATATATAATAATACTTTGATTAAATTTTTTTGTTGCACAATGTAATTATAAACTGTTTTGATGTATGAAAAATAAAATTTTACTAAACGTGGTCATACTAAATCACCAAAGATCAAATAGTTCTTAAACAAAATATGTTATGGTTTAGAATTTAACAACACATGCTAGTAATTATATAAGATTTTTAATTCTTGTATTTCAAATGTATATTTAATCAGGAATGTATTAAGAAAGTTTAATGTTTATAAGTTTTATTTTGATATTGAGTATTAAAGAGGACATGTTTGATTTGTGGTTTAATATTTGATTTAGGCTTTATGGAACCAGGTTTAGCACTATCAGTACTAAAACGGCAGTTCCTGATTAATAGAGAAGGGAAGAATGGGCAAAGACATTTGTTGACTTGAACGAGAGTAAGAGCTTAGTTAACTGAGTAATAAGACATGTGAAGGCCGAATTGGTGTTCTTATTAAACTTCAAATGTCCCAAAAAGAAGATCCCCCTTACAGAAGAATTGTGCCTCTATTTTTAGTTTATAGAGGCGGTTTACGTGTGTAGAAAATAAAAGAAGATTTACAAATTTTGTTGATAAAATTGAATCTGTTATGATTCGTGCTAGATTTGTGGAAGTTTTCCATATCGGAACAGAGAAACTTCTGTTTATTGTATGCTAATGTGTCATCTGATTTCCCTTCAGGTTCGTGGAACCTTTCGAGACGAGACATTTTGTCGAGTCGAATATCTTATCCGAGTTGAAGACTTAGTGCTTGCAACTGGGTTGTTATTTTATATTCGACCTGTTGTTTTCGTTGGACTGAAGTACGATCACAGATCCACCTCTAACAACTGTCCCCCAGACTCGGAAAATTCTAGTGCCGAATTTTCAAGTCGAAAAGGTTGTTTCATCTTCCAGAATCTTCAGTCCATGTGTCAATTTTTCAGTGGGTCATTTGAACAGTCGTCTTGATTTTACGTGAGTCATCATTATTACCGTGTAGTATCACTTCGATTACTTCCCGCCCATTTAATTTCAGCTTTGCGTCGCTTCATATTTCAGTAATTCTATATAAATACCATGCCTATTCTTCTTTACCATTCAATTTTCATCCTCTCAAACTTGCTCTGACGACTTCCGGGTTCTTCTAAACTCAAATTTCTTTTAAGTTTTTCTTGCTTCTTTTCTTTGTTCTTCTTCGTCAAAAATGGGTCTTGAAGATTTCAAACTTCCCAATGTTGCGGCCGCTGTCAGTTCCGCTCTTGAGGGTTTAAAATCTTGACCCTCTAAAGATTCCTCTAGGGTTTCTGAATCCTTGGCTGCTCCGATTCGTGATATAGTGGAGGTCCCTTCAAAATCTAGCCAGGGGGACTCGCGGCCCGCAAAGAAGGCGAGAAACGAGGCGCCATTAAGGTTTGGTTCTCCAATGAGAGAAAGTAGGAGTGGTTCCGCCCATGGAAGGGGTAGGGGTACGCTCGTCCGAGTTGCTGAGGACTGCTTAGAAGTAGTAGAACTATGATCTGAACTTTGTGCCGCCAAGGAGGAACTCGCTCATGCACACGACAAATTGGGAGTGGAGTGCGAAAGCATCTTCAAGCAGGTAGCTCAAAATGGGAAACTGTCAGATTCGCTAGATTGCAACGAATCTAACAGGGGCATTGCCTTTAAATCCACCGAGAAGGCTAATGATATGGTGCTAAGTTTGCGCGCCAAGTTAGATTTGGTGAGGGGGGACTTTGATTCTCGACTTCGCCAGGCGTTAACTGTAGGAAATTCAAGAACTTTTGGGGTTCTTCGTGAGCACCTATCCGATCGTTTTGACCGGATTACTGCTCAGTTCTGTGATCTTAACAGGGACCTCAAGACTCGTTTGTCGTATGCCTAGTTTTATTGGGTCGGCAAACGATCTTCAATTGCTTTATGATCGGGGAGTTGACATTTTATGTGCAGTCACAGACGCGATGACTGCTAAAGTGGAAAAGTTCCAAGAGCTCGTTAATAAGGAGAATTTGACACCACTGCTTCCCGGAGACTTGGTCGTCCCTGTCTTTGAAGTTGGAGAGACCTCTAATGCTGATGAAAGTAGACCCATAGAAGCACCATACATTATTCGTGCTTTGACGTAGTTTTCTTGTGTAGTCGGCACTAGGCCTTTTGTATGTACTTGGAATTTTTTTAAACGTTTTTTCTGTGTAAACGAAACGAGACTTGATAATGAATAAAAAATTACTTTAATGCTTTTGACTCGTCATTTTACAAATTGTGGTTTCCGAGATCTTTTTCTTGTTTTTGCGTGTTTAGAGAAGTTTCTTTTTACGTTTAGAGAGTTTGATCTCGTTTTAGCCTTGGAAGAGAACTTTCTGTTATGTGGCTTTGAAATTGAGATTTTCGGACTTAGTTTAAGTTTAAGAAGTTTGGATTCTGAAACCGTATTCCTAAAACTTGGTTTAAAGGATTTCTAGTTATCTGTTCAAAAATTATGTTCTGACTTTATTTGAGACTTTAGTCTCGTAATTCTGTACAAAGCTTTGCTTTGTCGTTAAGTGAGATTCTGATCTCGATTAATCGGTACGAGCTACGCTTTGTCTTTGGATCTGTATCAAACTATGTTCCGTCGTTAGGCGAGAAGTTGTTCTCGGTATCTCTGTACAAAGCTATGCTTTGTCTTTTGATCTATACGGAACTAAGTTCCATCGATTAGGCGAGAAGTTATTCTTCGTATTTTTGTACGAAGGTATGCTTTGTCTTTTGGCGAGAAATTAAACTCGGCGTTTCTGTACAAAGCTATGCTTTGTCTTTTGATTTGTACGGAACTATATTCCATCGTTTGACGAGAAGTTAATCTCACAAACCTGTCCTAGGCTATGTTTTTGTCCTTTGACAAGAACTGTTTCAATGCACTTGTCCTAAGCTATATTTCTGTCCATTGACGAGAACTGTTCTTACAAACATGTATGGAACTTTGTTACGCTGTTTAGTGAGACTTCCATCTCGGGAAATGTATACAAAGCTTTAAGCCTTGTCTTTTTGTCAAAAATTAAACTCTTGTACATGCTACAAGAGATTAGTCTCGTAATGCATAGGCTTTTCTACTTGAACTCGATAGAATTTGGAATTTGCTTTCCAGGATGATGACTAAGTCTTAGTCGGCGATTTTTGAGGTTTTGGACTCAATGATTGTAAGTTTTTTGCGGTTAGGCTTGGCGAGTTTAAGACTTGGTGTTTAAGATAAGGAGTAGGTTCTAGTCATGGATTTTTGAAGTTTAGAATTTGGCAGAATTCTCTTTATTTTTAATAAGTTTTTTGAGGTTGAGCTTGGCAAGATTTTAAGACTCGGCTTAAAAGATAGTTAAGATTTTGTGAGAATTTATCTCGGGTTATGACTCGTAAATATATAGGGTCTAATCTTGTCTTTTTTTGAATGCCGACTTTCAACAAAATAATTTTTTTATACAGTTTTAGCTGGACCCGAAGGCTACCTACGTACCCCAAAGGGATCAAGCCAAAACGTAGTTCTCATTACAAAACTAATGAAGTAGATAGTAATGCGTTAAGTGATGCATTCTAGTTTGTCATGAAAGCGACTTCCTACTAGTAGTATCGCTTTAAGTTGATGGAATTCCAACTTCGAGGAATTGGTACTCCTTCCATGCTGGCGATTTTGTAGATGCCCGATTCGACGACTTTGAAAATAATGTATGGTCCTTCCCAATTGGTGCCAAGTTTCCTGGCATTGAGTTTGGCCATGTTCTTAAACACTTTTTGAAGGACAAGGTCTCCAACTGCAAAGTGTCGTCCGCATACTTTCTTGTTGTAATACTTTGCGGCTTGCTGTTGGTAATTTTGTACTTGGAGAAGGGTTTCATCGCGTTCCTCTTCCAATTCATCAGTACTATTTTCATAGCATTGTTATTTGCGTGTTTGTTTTTGGAAAGACATTCACGGCCCAGAGTTGGCACTGCTATATCTGCTAGAGCCATTGCTTCTATCCTGTGAGAAAGAGAGAATGGAGTTTGCCTGGTTGATCGCCAAGGTGTGGTCCTATGTGACCATAATACTCCTTTTAACTCGGAAGCCCAACTTCTCTTCTTTTCAGAAAATCGCTTCTTTAGACCATCGAGGATTTGTTTGTTTGTGGCCTCTGTTTGACCGTTACCTTGCGGGTTTTGCGGTGTTGATTTGCTTACTCGGATATTTCATCTAGCGTAAAATTTAGTAAATTTGGTCGAGATGAATTGAGATCAATTGTCCGTTACCATGTCGATATATGATGTTTTTCCATACGAATTTGATTACATTTCTATCCTTGATATGAGAGTAAGCTTGTGCTTTGACCCATTTTGAGAAGTAGTTGGTCACTACGAGCATGAACCTCTTCTGTCTGGATAATGGTAACGGTGTGACTATATCCATTGCTTATCGCATGAATGGATAAGGCATTATTGCGGATGTTAACTCCTTGGTTGGAGCGTGAATAATATGCCCGTGCCTTTGGCACTTGTCGCATATGTACATGTACTCGGCATAGTCCATGGACATGGTTGGGCAATAGTAACCGAGTGTCCTAATCTTTTGAACGAGCATTCTACCACTGTTGTGGTTTTCTCCTGCTCCATCATTCATTTTCTTGATGATTTTGTCGACTTTGTTGCTGTGAACGCATGTAAGCAAGACTCCATTTGAATTTCTCCGACAAAGTTATGCACCGATTTGGGTGTAGAAAGCGCACTTGTCTTTTAGAGAACGTGTAGCCCATCAGTCTTCTGGCGTTTTACCGTCGATGATATAGGCTAAGGTTTCATCTTGCCAGTCTACTTTTTGTTTGGTGTTATGTTCGGCGTCTGCCATCTCGGAATCGGAATCTTCTCAGACTTTGTCTATTACCGAGACTAGTTCTATATCTCCCTTTGGTAGGCTTATGCTTGGCCTATTTATGCTTTCTACCAGGAAGATTCGTCGTTGGACGGGATCTGTTGTGGAGGCAAGAGTGGCGAGGGCGTCGGCAGATGTGTTCTCGGACCTTGAGATTTTGTTGATTTAAAATCTCAACCCCTTGGTTATCTTCTTTACCACGCGGAGGTAAGCTCCATTATGTCGTTCTTTGTGTCATACCCTCCGTTTACTTGTTTGACGACGAGTTGGGAGTCGCAGTAACAACTGATGTCGTTGGCTCCGACTTCCTTAGCCACTTTTATTCCTGCAATTAACATCTCGTACTCTGCTTCGTTGTTTGAAGCTCGGAATGCAAGCCGGAAAGACTGTTTGAGTACTTCTCCCATGGGGCTTTCTAGCCTGATCCCCCCTCCTGAGCCGTGTTGTGAGGAAGATCTGTCCATGTAGATCTTCCACGTCTGGTTCTCTTCTGAGCCTAGAGGCTCCAGATCCGGTGATAGCTTGATTATGAAGTCGGCTAGGACTTGTGACTTTGCGCTTGTACGTTCTTTGAATTCGATATCGTACTCCCTCAACTCGATTGCCCATTTTGTTAGTCGTCCTTACTGATTTGGACTATGCAGTATTGTCTGCAACTTGTGATTCGTTAACACTATGATGGTGTGCAATTGGAAGTAAGGGTGTAACTTCCTTGCAGAGGTAACCACTGCTTGTGCAAGTTTCTCTGTCATTGGATATCGGGACTCTACTCTGTCCAACGACTTGCTAATATAGAAGATTGGATATTAAATTCCTCTGTCATCTTGAACTAGTACACCACTAACTGCGAGGTGGAAACTACGATGTACAAATACAGTGTTTCACTATTTTCTGGCTTAGTGAGTAGCAGTGGTGTAGAGAGATACTCTTTTAATTCGGAGAAGGCTTTTTTGCAGCTTTCGTCCCATTTGAACTCTGAGGCGCTGATAGGTAGCTCCAACATTCTTCAGCCCAAATGGGATTATTTTGTAACAATAAGTGCCTCGTTCCGTGATGAACGACGTCTTTTCCATGTTGTCGGGATGCATTCGGATATGGTTATATCACGAGAAAACGTCCATATATGAGAGAAGCTCGTTTCCGGTTGTTGCTTCGAAATTTTGGTCGATATTTGATAGTGGGTAGTTGTCCTTTTGACACGCTTTATTAAGATCGGTGAAGTCAATGCATACTCTCCACTTTCTGTAATTTTTGTGAACGACTACCGGATTGGCCAGCTATTCCTGATATTGAACTTCGGTGATTGATCCGATTTCAATTAGCTTCTTTACTTCTTCGATCATGGTATTTGTTCTTTCTGGCCCGAGCTTTCTTTTTTTTCTACTTTATCGGCTTTTACGTCGGATCAAAGTTTAGCCTATGACTTGTGATTACTGGATGGATTTCCATGCATATCGCTTGGTTTCCATGCGAACGTTGACTTGTTCTCTTTGAGGAAACGTATCAGCTTTTCTTTGATAGATTTGCTCAGGTCGATTCCGATGCTTACGCACTTTGTGATCAGCTAAGTCGATGTTAACAAGCTCGATAGTCGACTGATCGGGCTTCTCAAGAGTGAGTGGTTTGGTCAGTGCTTTGCTTCCTACTGATGCCGTGATCATGCATGACTTGTTTCTTAACTTCAGCTTGGCGATGAAGCAAGTTCTGGTCATTTTCTGATCGTCCTTAAGTGTGTAAACTCCTTTGTTTGTCAAAATCTTAACACATTGATGGTAGCTCGATGGCACAGCTTTCATCACGTGTATCCAATGCGTTCCTAAGATCATGTTGTAGATAGGTGGTGTATCCACAACAAGTAGTTTGATCCATCTCATAAGTCTAGCAACAAAGATAGCTAATTTTACCGTTCCGATCATGTTGGTTGTGCTTCCACCAAACGCAGTCAATGTTCTGTCCACAGGCTTAAGATGGACGTCTGGCAGTGCCATCTTATCAAGAGTCTCTAAGAAGATGAGATCTACCAAACTCCCAGTATCGATGAGAATTCGTGAAACATCACAATTAGCAACTCGGAGTTTGACGACTATGAGATCGTTGTGTGAGAAGCTAACTCCTTTGACGTCTTCCGCTGTGAAAGTGATCACCGAGTCTACAACGTGCATACATTTCTGGACGGGCTCCTTGTTGACTGAAGCAACTACTTTTCGCTCATATTTTTTGATTGAACGAATAGTATCATCGCAAAATTGTCATATTTGGTCCAACTTCGATTCCTCTCTTTCCAGTCAGTTTTGGTTCAGCTTTTGGGTATCAGATTTTATGCCCAAAGCTATCTTCGACTAAGGTGGTTATCTCCTCAGTATTGTACCCAAATTTTACTGTGTAACGACTAGTCGTGGTACCCAACCCAAATGATCTGGTTTTACCCTTTGCAGTATAACTATTCCCAGAATCAACTGCACATTGGTAGGATGAAAATATTGTCTCGAAAGGACCTCATGCCAAGATCTGGTATGAGAATTTATAAATTGGATGACTGTAAGATTCGGGTAAATATTCTGACCTATTCCTATCGGAAAAACATTAGGGATCCATGGATCTCTCCATACCATTACTGATCTTCCGTCTCCAATCTTTCTTATAATTACTTTATTAACCAAAGATCGGTCTGAAGAAATACTTCTCTATCCTTCTAAAGGGTTGGAATCTCTATTTGCAGTCATTGGGCATTGATTTTCGTAATATCTAGCTTTCATATTTTTTGCAAGTAATGAACTAGGGCAATCTAGTAATATTTTTACTTACTTTTCCAGAAGTGCATAGTTGAACTCCTCCAAGACACAAAATGCTAACCCTACTTCCTTTTTAGGTTTGCATAACTTTTTCCATTTTATCCACTGAATTTCTCTTCAGGTTTCACAATTTTACCACCAGAAATGTGCTATAGCTGAATAACTTCATCACTACAGCTCTTGGTAATCTATACCATGACACTACATATGTCAAAAGTGTCAAAAGACAAACTTAATCAGAACTTCCTTACCGCCTTTTGGATAGAAATTAGAGGACCAACTATAGATCTTGTCCTGAAGTTTCTATTAGACAACAGCAAAAACTTTAGGTTTAGCTCCACTAATATTTTATAGGAGGCTTAGGTAGGTTCTCATACCTCCGATATGATGATTCCCCAAACTCTGATGGAGTATTCTTTTTTCACTCTCTTTAAAAGAGTGATCAAATTGAATGAACGACTTGCCAAAATTAATTTGTTGTGTGGATACCCTCACACAATCTTTTAGAATTTTAAGGATTTGGTTAGCCTCTTCTGTAGTAGCTTTGTAGAAAAAACGGCTATCATCAGCGAACAAAAGATGCAAAATCTTTGGACTCTGTCTCATATAGAAATACCAGAAATCAGATTATCCTATTGTGCTTTCCTCACCTTGTAAGCAAGTACCTCAGTACACATGATAAAAATATACTGAGATAAAGAATCACCCTGTTGTAAATATCTTTTACGGAAAATTTTCCCACTAGGTATACCATTTAGCAGAATTGAATATTCTATACTGTTGATATAATGCATAATACACGAAATCCATTTATCACTAAATCCTAACTTTTGGAGTAGACTCTCAAAAAAATTCATTCTACTCTATCATAATTTTTGCTCATGTTTGTTTTAATAGTCATGAACTTGTTTTTAACCGCTATGTTTATGTGTAAATCATGCTTCACCAAAGATGAAGGTAATATTATAACTTTGGACTTTAACATTTAAACTTACATCGATCATTTTTTTCTCCTTGTGATTCCAAATGACATTAAAAAAATTATTGTAAAATAAAGTCAACTCACCCCTTAAGCCATTGGGTTCAATTGTAAGCAGCATATTATAGCCTAAATGAGATCTGATTTATTTCATAAAATTAATATTATTCTTAGTTTTGGAAAAATAACAAAAAATTCGGTTTAAATATTTTCCAAATATCCCTAAGAAAACTGATTGTAACCTTATTCCCAATACCTTGCCAACTTCAACAAAGGGTTTTTAACATAAATAAGTTTAAACTAAAAAATTTTAGAATCTTTTGCTAGCTCCTTGCTATTCCCCACTTTTGGCTTGGCGTCTTGCGTGGGGACATTGCAGCGAGAGTTATCATCTTCCTAGTGTTTACATCTTAGAGTGGTGTTGATGGGTGTGCTAATGGCTTGCATAATCCAATAGGAGACTTCATTGTCATGACTGGCTTTGCTTGTTGTTCTTTCAATGTGGAACTCACACATTTCAACAACCACAAATTTCTTCTCTCCTTCGGTTTCAGCTTCAACGGCTAGTTCTTCCAGTTCTACATCTGTCAGCATCTCGGAATCATCCTCAGGTTACAAAGGTGTCATCGCATCATCAGCTTTGTCATTGATCTCTTTATCCTTCGAGAGAAGATCATCATTTTGTAATTCCTCCTTTGTCATTGTTTCCTTGACAATCTCTTTTGATGATTTTAAAACACCAGCTGCATCTCAAGAAAAATATTCCTTCTTACATGCTTGTCAGTGAGGAACCAGCCTGAGGAGTCACATTCATGGATCTCCGATCTGCATATGGAGGAGAATATGAGAAGGCCCTGCATTCACACTAGCTAGCTTATGCATTCCTTCATATACCTGCAATGATCTCCTCGAATTAAATCATCATGCGTCATGGTCAAGCTTCTGATGGGTAAATCTTTAATGTTAGAGCTTCTACAACTAGTCTTTTTTCTTGTTCTTTATCTTGAAATAGCTCTATTAGAACTTGGTTGTTTACTGTAAATGCTTACAACTACCTAGTAACTTTAGTGTCTTCCAGAATTATTAATCCTCGTCCTCTCATCTTTAGCACAGTCTTTAGGCTTTTTTTTAGCCTTGTAACAACTTAGAGAATCATGAGTTATTTTGGAACATAACTTGCAATAACCTACCAATCTCTCATATTCTACCAGGATTTGAGATTCCTTGCCTTCAACAAATTCAAGTGAATATGATAAAATTAAAGGTCTTGAATAGGGAAATTCCAACAATACTTTACCTTTTTCACATCAATGATATCATTGTTCCTAACAAGCCCCCCATAAGATGGTAAATGTCTTCAACTCGGTATTCAAACGGTATCTCTGTAATATTGGTCCAAAATTAATTGTAATTTGGTAATTAACATCAGCCAAAGCCTCCCAACGTGCGTGTGTGACCATCCAGCCATCAAATCGTGTAGAGCCAAGATGAAGAACTTCCTTAATGTCCCTTTCCGTTTGGAACTCGAATTGAAACATGTCGTTTTCGAGATTCAGACCTGAAACTTTTCCCTCTATGTACCAAAATTTTGGCATCACAGGAATGAAGGTATCCATATCTTGAATTTCTAAGTTGAGGCATCTCTCGTGCAATACTTTGGAACAGCGAGTCGTAAAATCAAAGTTATTTATCTGAGGCACTTTTATCTTCAATTTCATAGGGGTGAGTGAGACTCTGCAACCATCTAGGCAAAAGTGAGCTGAGACATGGATTCTCTTTGCAGCACCTCAAAAAGGAACCAAAGAATAATAATTAAAAGGAATGATAAGGAGTAGAGATTATAAGTCTTTCTCAGGTCAGACCAATTTTGTAGGAAAAAGAGAGGTGTGATCATTGTATATATATCAAAGACCATGACTTAGAAACAATTTTAATATTGAATGATAAGATCAAAATGATCAAACATATTAATTTTGGCATCATCCGGTTGAATAAAAAAATTCAGAAATAGGATCATACTTTGAATTAATTTTTGTAAAAACAATATCCATCTTATAGTAGATAAGAAAAATGATATCATGATTGTAATTACATGAGAGTATCGAGAAAAATCTGAGAGCTTGCCTAATAACATTCTAATCAAAGAGATTCTGATAATGAAAATCCAGATTATTGAGATCATGGAATCAATCATATAAACTCTTGGGAATCTTAATGGCAAGTTTGATTCAACATAATATACTTAGATCTATATTGTCTGCATCAGACCATCTCTAATGATTCGTTCTATTTTTTCCCCTAGAAATAGAGAATGATTTACTTTAATGGTTTACTGTTTTTTTACTATAAATGAATTTATTGTTTTCTAAGATGTCCATTGATAAGTGTGATTTTTAATGGTTTTAGAGTACTATTTTAGGTGTTTTTGTATCCGTTTAGCTAGTTTCCCTTGCATTTAGGTCCATTTAGGTTAGTTTTGCACTTTTTGCATTTGCATTTGGAGTTTTGGAGTTTTCCTAGGTATTGGAGCAAAAAGGAGCCTAAAATGGAGCTAAAATATCAGAGCTAGCTGCTAAGGAGAAGAAGTCACTCAACACTCGAATCGTTACCTTGCGGTTCGCTAGCGAGGATCACTCAGTTCGCTAACAGAAAAAAGCCTCAGTCGCCCGCCTTGACTTATCCATCGCGAGGGAACCTAAACCTGAACCACTCGGACCACTTACTCGGCATCAACCAGCGAGGACAACATCAAGACTACTCCTCGATGTCCAAACTCACCATTGACCAGCGAGGAGAAGATTTCCGGTTAAAAACTTAAATCGGTTTATCCAGTTGGGTTACGCTAATAACTCTATAAATACCCTTTATTGGTCATTTTATCAATTATCTGATGTTTAGCAAATAGAAAACTCTCTCTA
>OVBA01007634.1:0-14123 GCA_900406435.1 Lepidium aucheri | reverse complement strand
ACTCTAAAATGACGATAATATATTATATATGCATGTAAAAACGGCTAAATATAACTCCTAAAATGTGCTAAAAACCATACATATCACGAGTCCACATCCAGCAAACACCTTGGTACAAGATCACTTCACGATGCAAAGCATGCTCGGACAACATGCCCCAACAACTCTGGATGCTACAGCTGTATTGAAGATGATGGACAACATGAGATCAATATTCCACTAGGCCACCAGCTCGGCACCCAAGATAGAAAAAATCGTAGCTCAGACGCAAAACTCGTCGTTCGCACCAAGATTAAGGAGGGTCTCTATAAATAGAGGGCTACGACTTTGATGCCCTTCTTACGATGGTAACACGGATATAGTGGAGTTTATCAGCGTCTTTAATATCATGATGAACAGAAAAAATACACCATGGACAATGAAGACGCAGCTTACTATCATTACTTTGCTGAGAATTTGACCGGTGACGCCTTAGTATGGTTCACCAAGTTGCCAGTCGGGTCAATCGAAAGCTTCAACCAACTCGCCGAGTTGTTTCTGAAGCAGTATGCCTTATTCGTCAATCAGGATACCTCAACCGCCGAGTTGTTTATGAAGAAATATGCCTTATTCGTCAATCAGGATACCTCAAAGTGCAAACATCTACAAGAATTTCCCGCTATAAAGTTTAGCAAAGGAGAATTGGAGGTTTCCGAAGAAGAAACTCAAAAGTTCAAAGCACAAAAGTAGAAGGAAGCCGAATTACGAGAAGCTGGTTTTAAATCAGCAAACACAAAGGGCGACACTTTGGAAGTGGCTAAACGACAAAAACTAATCGGGGACAACGCCTAATCAGGCGACCCATGAGTTGTTGTCGGTGTAATCATGGGTGGATTATAATTCTGTGACGACATCATCCGTTTGATCAAGAAATATGAACAGGGAACAGTTGCTTCAATCAACAAGGAACCCCTAGGGGAGAATATGCGAGTAGTAGACTCGGCGATAACATTCACGGCTGAGGATGTTAAAGGAATTAGTTTTCCACACAATGATCCCATAGTCGTCAAACTTTGAGTTTCCGACTATGATTTGGCACAGATTCTCATCGACACTGGGAGTTTGGTAGATTTGATATTCAAGGAGACTTTGTGCAAAATGGAATTGCCAGACATTCAGCTCAAACCTGTGGACAGGACTTTGGCCGTATTTGATGGAAGTACAATCAAGGCAATCGGAATAGTGAAGCTAGCGGTCTGAGTTGCCAGAATCATGAGATGGATCAAGCTACTTATTGTAGATAAACCAGTAATCTATAACATGATTTTGGGAACACCATGGATACACACGATGAAGGCTGTTCCATCCAGCTATCATCAATATGTTAAATTTCTAGCAAACAAAGGAGTCTACATGCATAAAGGAGATCAAAAAATGTCAAGAACTTGTTTCATCGCCGAATTGAAGTTACGTAACAAGTCATGCATGATCACAGCGTCAGTAAGGAGCAAAGGGTTATCTGAACCACCCGCTCTCGAACAACTAGATCAATCGACTGTTGAACTCGTCAACATTGATTTGACAAACTCGTCGAAGTACGTAAGTATGAGAGTCGACTTAAGCAAACCAATCAAAGACAAGTTGATTTAACTCCTCGAAAAGAATGTCACAACATTCGCATGGAAAGTAAGTGACATGCCAGGAATCAACCGAGCAATTGGAAACCATTGGCTAAATATTGATCCGATGTACAAACCGATCAAACAAAGAGAAGAAAGCTCTGACCAGAAAGAACAAAGGTCGTAATTGACGAGGTCAAAAAGTTAATTGAAATTGGGTCTATCGCCGAAGTTCAATACCCTGAGTGGCTAGCATCCCGGTACTTGCTCGGAAAGAGAATAGAAAGTGGCGAGTCTATGTCGACTTTACCGACCTGAACAAGGCCTTCCCTAAGGATAGTTTCCCATTGCCAAACATCGACCAAATTGTCGAGGCAACTGCAGAGAACAAACTTCTTTCATTTATGGAAGCTTTTCTGGATACAATCAGATTCAGATGCATGCCAACGACATGGAGAAAACCTCGTTTATCACTGAGTGAGGAACTTATTGCTACAAAGTTGCCATTTGGGTTAAAGAACGCGGGAGAAACCTATCAGCGATTAGTGAACAAGATGTTTGTTGACCAACTCGGGCAAACAATGGAAGTATACATAGATGACATGCTGGTCAAGTTGTTAAAGGCGGAAGACCATGTTGATCATTTAGCTAGTTGCTTCCAAACACCGAGCGTATCAGATGAAGCTCAACCCGACGAAATGCACTTTTGGGGTTACCTTATGAGAATTCCTTGGATACATAGTCACTCTTTGAGCTAACCCGAAGCAAGTTACGACAATCCAAGAGTTACCTTCTCTGAAGAATAAACGAAACGTGCAAGGACTGACAGGTCGTATAGCAGCCTTGAACCGCTTCATATTGCGCTCAACAGATACATGTCTCCCATTCTATAATCTGATGCATGGAAACAAGGAGTTCAAGTGGGACGAGACTTGCGAGAAGGCTTTTTCAGAGTTGAAAGAGTACCTTTCAACACCTCTGATCCTTGCGAAACCAGAAAACAGAGAACCATTGTACTTATACATTGCAGTCTCTACGTCAGCAGTAAGTGTTGTACTAGTTCGAGATGACAGAGGAACTTAATACCCAATCTTTTACATCAGCAATTCTTTGGACGAAGCCGAGTCCAGATACCCGACTATAGAGAAACTCTAACTAGCGGTAGTTACCTCAGCAAGGAAACTACGACCTTACTTCCAGTCTCACATTGTTGTAGTGTTAACAAATCATCCACTACAAACAATACTGCATAGTCCAAATCAATCAAGGTGATTGACCAAGTGGGAAATTGAGTTGAGCGAATACGACATCGAGTTCAATGGACGAACAAGTGCAAAGTCACAGGTTTTAGCCAACTTCATAATTGAATTATCTCCTGATCTAGAGCCTCTAGAGTCGGCCAAAGCTCATCAAACATTGAGGATATACGTAGATGGATCTTCATCGCAGCACGGCTCAGGATTCGGTATCCGACTAGAGAGTCCAATGGTAGAAATCCTGGAGCAATCATTCTGACTAGCATTCCCAGTGTCCAATAATGAAGCAGAGTACGAAGCATTGATCGCAGGAATAAAGTTAGGCAAGGAAGTCTGAGCAACCAATATTTATTGCTATTGCGACTCCCAACTCGTCGTTAACCAGGTTAACGTGGGTTACAACACAAAGAATGACCGAATGGAAGCTTATCTAAAAGTCGTTAAGGATCTGATCAAGGATTTGGAATCAAGATCAATAAAATCTATTGCAGCTCTCGCATCCACAATAGACCCTATTCAGAGAGGAATAATACAGGTAGAGAGTATAGATCGTCCGAGTATATGCTTACCAAAAAGAGACCTCGAACTCGTCTCGACTATAGATGATGCTTAAGACGAGTCAGATACTGAGATGAAAGACGCTAAGCAGATCAGCAAACCAAAAGTTGATTGGCGAGATGAGATCCTTGCATACATCCTTGATGGTGAAACACCAGAGGATAGATGGGCAGCTCGCTGTCTGAAAGCCAAGTGTGCTTTTTACGCCCATGTAGGCGAAATTTTTTATCAAAAAAGTAATACTTATTTGCGTTCACGGCAGTGAGATTGACAAGATCATCAAAAAAACGCATACGGAGCTGGAGGTAACCACAATAGTGGAAAAACGCACTTTCAGAATATCAGAACACTTGGCTACTATTGGCCAACTATGGCAAAGAATTACGCTCAATACACCACTACATGTGATAAATGACATCAACACGGGCACCTCATCCATGCTCAAACCAGGAGCTAACCTCAGCAATCATGCCTTATCCATTTATGCGATGGGCAATGGATATAGTCGGACCATTACCATCATCAAGACAAAAGCGGTTCATGCTTGTCATGACAAATTACTTCTCAAAGTGGATCGAAGCAGAAGCTTATTCTCAAATCAAGGATAAGGACGTGATCAAATTTGTATGGAAGAACATCATCTGCCGACATGGATTACCTTACGAGATCGTAACGGATAATAGATCACAATTCATCTCACAAACGACGAAAAATAGTTTTGTATAGAATTACGAGATCAATTCTCTTCAAAAGACAAAGCATAACTTTGTACTGATTTGCCCTAGAGGGCCCTCTAGAAGGCTGAATGTTCAAACCATCAAGAGCGGAATTCACACCGACTTCAACACTTGGGAGTTTGAAATCATCAAGACCCATATCTCAAAAGATTAAAAGAGTTAAAGAAATTTGAAGAACTTGAAGTTGGAAGGAAGTAAGAAGCAAAGTCGGAATCGCTAAGAAAGATTGCGGAGATGAAAAGTGAGTGGTAAAAGGAGAAGAAGCATGGTATTTATAGAAAATTACCAGAAGTCAAAACAACGCCAAGAAGTAATTATGACTGAGAGGGAAAATCGAAGTGATTCCACGCGGTAATAATGATGATTCGCGTAAAACCAAGGCGACTGTTCGACTAGCCCACTCACAAACTGACACGTGGACCAAAGATTCTGGAAAATGGAAAACCTTCTGACTCGCAAATTTGGCACCAGAATTTTCCAAGTCAGGGGGACAATTGTTGGAGGTGGACCCGAGATCCTACTTTGGTCCACGGAAAATAACGGGTCAAATACAAAAGAACAAACCAGTTGCAAGTACCAAGTCTTCAACTGGGATGTCATCATCAACTCGGTAAAGTTTTGTCTCGGAAGGTTCTTCGAACCTGAAGAGAAGTCAGATAACACGTCAGCAAAACAAAGAAATTGAAATTTTTCTATTCTGACATGAAAAATTTCCGTAAATCTAGCATGAGTCTTACCAGATTCAATTTTATCAATATAATTGTAAATCTTCTTTTATTTTCTCTACATGTTACCGCCTCTATACCTATAAATAGAGGTGCAATCCTTTGAAAAAGGGATTGGCTTTTTGACATACTTTGACCTAATAAGAACACCCTAGTTGGAAATCATCTCTACTCGTTTTAGTTAACTACTATTGCTCCAATCGAACTCACAAGTGTCCTTGCCCATTCTCTCCCACTCTTTTAATCAGGAACCTTGATCAGTGGTTTTGGCTGCCAGCACTAGTCTGTTTTCTCTTTGTTTCTCGACCGCTTCTCTCTTCTCTTCTCTCTCCGTTGTTGTGTTTCTTTCTGTTTTCTTTGTTCTCCGTTTCCTCCCTCGATGTTCTCCTCCACCTTGTGATGTGTGGTTCTTCTTTGTTGGAAGAGTTGGTCAAAACCCTTTCTTTCAGGGACGAGGATACCTTCAACTTCTTCACCACAAGTTTCTTTCTTCGGAATTGAGGCCGCTAAAACCACCAATCTTCAGCTTCTTCTCTATGTCTTAGTTGGATTCTTGTCCAACCTCATCTTCACGGCCAGAGATTTCATATCTCTCTTTGCCGGTGGAGAAGTGGCTCGGGTGCGAAGAGGCTATGCCCATATTTGTTACTCTATCACTCTCTATCGTCGGCTATGTTGGAGTCATCTCTTCCACCGATTCCTGCTTGTCTTCTGACAGCGGAGGATCTTCCCCAGATTCATGGCAAAGCTCCGATAACCCTTCTCCCTAGTTTGGCGATGCTGTCTTTCAACTTAGGGTTTTGGCTCCTAGTTTTCTAATGGACCCAAGCCTTAATGGGCCTCTTAGTCGGCCTGCTTATTAATGTTGAGGTATTCAAAACTTATTTCTCTAAATTTTATTTGGATCTGGAATTCTGAGGACAAAGCAAGTCCTTCACCTTAAGGAAGTTAGATATAGAGTATATCCTTTTGAAAGGCTATTCGTTTGCTTAACTTCTCTTAGGAAATGTTTGTTGGAACCGGTTCTAGCACAAATAGTACTTAGAATTAAGTTTCCTAATCAAAAGAGTGGGAGAGAATGGGCAAGGATACTTGTGAGTTCGATTGGAGCAATAGAGCCTTAGCTTTATTAATACTCTCGGAAAAAGCACATCATGTTCAGAAATCAGCTAAGACTCTTTGGCATGAGCATTCGAGTCATCCATCTCTCAAAGTTCTATCTAGGTTTCTGTCTACTCTCTCGGGTTTTGATTCTTCTAGTACTGGTAGCAATGATTTATGCGAAGTTTGTATTCAAGCAAAACTAACAAGATCTGTTCTTCCGAGAATATTAATAAAGCTAAGGAATTGTTTTCTTTAATTCACTATGATGTATGGGGACCTTACAAACTTGCATCTACAAGTGGTGCACGATATGTTCTTAATATTGTGGATGATTACTCACGTGGTGTATGGATCATTCTTATGGTTTCTAAAAGCAAAGTATGTACACATCTCAAACAATTTTGTGCAATGGCATTAAGACAGTTTGGGAAACATGTTAAAATCGTTCACACTAATAATGGAAGTGAGTTTCTTATTCTTCGTTCTTATTTTTAGGATGTTGGTATTGAACATCAAACATCTTGTGTCTACACTCCTCAGCAAATGGTAAGGTTGAACAAAAACATCAACACATCCTCAACATGGCGAGATCCTTGTTGTTCCAATCAGATTTACCTACCAAATTCTAGGGGGAGAGTGTCCTAACAGAAGCATATTTGATAAACCAAACGCCGACTCGTTTGCTGAATGGTAAAACTCCGTATGAGATAATTCACTCTACACCTTCGGTCTATGATCATTTACGGATGTTTGGCTGTCTTTGTTTCGCTAAACGGTTAACAGGTCAACACGACAAGTTTCAAGAAAAAGGTCGAAAATGTATTTTAATGCGATATCCGCATACTTAGAAAGGCTGGCGGGTTTATGACATTGAGACTGAAGATTTCTTTGTATCTCGTGATACTGTTTTCAAAAAAGAAAAATTTCCATTTACGACACTCCAACAAAATGTTTCGGTCTCTATTCCTCTCTTGCCACCACACGTCTCTTTATTTACTCCAGTACTGAAACAGAACTTCCGCTGATGCCTACTCTTGATTCATCTCCAGTTGAAAATTTACCGATCAACGATAGGGGGAGCTCAATGTCGGATCTTAATGTTCTCCAATATCAGCTCATGATGTTGGTACTGAACCATTTGGTCGTGGGCTTTGACAGAAAAAGACCTATGTCCGCCTTGATAACTACGTCACCTACTCGGCTCAACTTGATAAAATCCTCGTCTCTCTCAAGTCGTTGTCTTCTTCAGCATCTTCTCCTGCGTCTTTCTATCCCATCTCTGATTATGTCTCTCTGGAAAAATTTAGTTCTGCACATCAACGGTTTCTTACCGCGGTTACTATGATTGATGAGTCGGTTACCTATAAACAAGCTATTCAGAGTTTAGAATGGTGCGAGGCTATGAGTAAGGAGATTGTAGCTTTGGAATTAAATGAGACTTAGTCTCTAGAAAAGCTACCACACGGGTTCAAAGCTCTTGGTTCCAAATGGGTTTTTTGTTTAAAGTTTAACTCGGATGGAACACTCAAAAGATTTAAGGCGCAGCTTGTAGCTCTTGAAAATCATCAAATAGAAGGAGTTGATTTTGATGAAACATTTGCACCAGTTGCTAAGATGCAAATAATTTGTGTGTTACTAGGAGTGGCTACGACTAAGAACTAGGAATAGCATCAAATGGACGTTCATAACGTCTTTTTACACGGTGATCTTGATGAAGATATATACATGAAACCTCCACGCAGTTTTCTTCCATCTGATCCATCACTTTTATGTAAACTAAAGAAGTCCATCTATGGGTTACGCCAAGCTCCGTGCTGCTGATTCTCAAAGCTTTCTAATGCTCTTAAAGACTACGGGTTTGTACGCTTACATAAAGATAATTTGTTGTTTGCTTATATACGTTGATCAGTGGTTCTTCATGTCCTTGTATACGTCGATGACCTAATTATTTGTGGCAATGATTCTAATGTTATTGCTTCCTTCATAGCTTATCTAAGTCGTTGTTTCAAGAGGAAAGACCTTGGGATGCTTAAATACTTTCTCGGCACTGAAGTAGCTCGTGGTCCTGATGGTTCTTTCTCTCTCAACATAAGTACTGTCTCGACATTATTGAAGAATGTGGCCTTTTTGGTTCTCGACCTGTAGACTCGCCTATGGAACAAAATCATAAGCTTCTTAGCTCTGGAAGTCCGCCTATTTCCAATCCAGAAAAGTATCAAAGGTTTGTCGGGCGTCTTGTTTATCTCACGCATACCAGGCCTGAACTTAGTTATGATGTTAACGATCTTGCACAATCAATGCAAAAGCCTTTACAAGATCATTGGGATGCAGCGCAAAGATTAGTGCGTTGTTTGAAGTCTTCACCGGGTCAAGGAATTGTGCTTTCATCTAAAACTCCTCTTCAAGTGAATGCTTACTGTGATTCAGATTTCAATTCATGTCCTTAAACTCGTCTTTCTCTCACTGGCTATATGGTTATGTTTGGTATCTCACCTATCTCGTGGAAAACAAAGAAGCAGATCCATGTTTCTTTTTCTTCTGCTGAAGCGGAATATAGAGCAATGGCTATGACACGCACCGAACTACTTTTGCCAAAGGAAATCTTCGAGTTCTTAGGTGTTTCTCACTTACAGCCTATGCGTTTGTTTTGTGACAGTACAGCGGCTCTATACATTGTGGTAAATCTGGTATATCACGAGAGAATAAAGCATATAGAAGGTGATTGTCATTTTGTTCGTGATGAGATTACAAGTGGAAATATTGCTACTACTTACGTTTCTACTAAAGAACAACCCACTGATATCTTCACTAAAGCGCTTGGTCGGGATCAGTATTGTTATTTACGGTCCAAGTTGGACGTCTTTGACATACACGCTCCACCTTGAGGGAGAGTGTTACGGAAAAGGATATTTTCCGATTTATTAGCATAGATATATCTTTTTGAATATATTGTAAATCTTCTAAAACTTGTCTAGCAATTCTTCTACAACCTATATATACGCTTCTCATATCAATAAAATGTAAGGGTTTGCTCCAAAATTCACAGGATGGCGAAAGAATATAGATTTAGGGTTTTCGCAATATTTTGGTATGGGAAAGAAAATTCGGATTTGCTTTTTTAGTGAGTTTTGCAAAGGAAACAAGTTATTTTCCTGAAAACAAAACATGAATCTATTTCTGTTGTTTTTTTTAAATAAGAAAAACATGAGTCTATTATTGTCATATGATTAATTGTTTTGGTAAACATTGATACCCAATGGTATTTAGAGTTAGAATTAAAATACTGAGTAACTTTTTTTTTGTTGAAATGTAAAATTTATTGCTTCAACAAAAAAAGTTATATACAATGAAGAGGAAAGGGTTTTAAAAAGAACCCAGATTAAACAAAATAATGAAAGAAAATATACAGAATAAACTTCAAACCATCTTTGAAGAAGAAGGTTATGAGAAAGAGTATAGTTGGGAGAGGATATCCGATTTCGAATTTGCTTATCAATAGCATGGGTCACAACAGCAATCAAAGCCCAAGGTCTTCCATGAATCCGTGAGTTTCTTTCACGCCAAATATGGTAGATAGAGCTCTGAAAACCAAGACGAAGAAGCACTCTATCAAGATGGTTGAAACGAGAACTCATAAGATCAGTAATAGTATCATTTCAGTCTGGAGTAATAGAGGAACCAAGTAACTTGTGGAAAAGGTTAAACCAGATGGAATAGCTAAAAGGGCAACCAAAATAAAGATATTCAATGAATTCATTAGGTTCACCACATAGCACACAAGGCTGATGAAGACCCCCAAGACCGCATCCTAGCACATGTAGAGAGCTTTTTTGCATAGCTAACCAAGTGATGAAAGAGTGACGAGGGATACCTTGAGAGAACCAAACAAGATTAGCCCAAGAAACCATGGGTTTATGCTGACGAATTTGTGACCATGTAGCAGCAGAGGAAAAGCGATCACAAAAAATATTAGTATCATGCTTCCAAAGAACAATATCAGGATCAAAGTCATCAGAAGGAATCTGAAATCCTGAAATGATGTCAAAAATTTGAAAACGACGAGCTATAGAGAGATTTTGCCAAGATAGGTCTAAAAAAGCTTCAGCAACAGTAGCATTACAAGGGATACCAAAATAACGAGTACCACAATCACCAATCAAGTCAATGAGTTTACCAACACCATAATAGTTGTTAAACCAAAAGTGAGTAGATAAGCCAGATCTAATTTGAAATTTAAAGAACATATAAGCTTCAGGTCTGAGTTTCAGGAGTTTATGCCAAACCCACGAACCTTTAGAAGTGATTTTAACATCCCGAAAAGAAGCAGAGCGAAGCAGATACTTGTAAATCTAATCAACCCATAACGATTTTGAAGAAGAAACAATCCTTCAAATAAGACCCAAGGAGAAAACTCTGGAAGTATCCCTTAAAGATCTGATTGCTAAACCACCTTCATCATGAGAGAAACATAGATCCTGCCATCGAACTTTAGCTTTAGTAGTAATGTTAGGAGAACCTGACCAAAGAAAAGCTGAGCAAAGCCTTTCAATTTCATCGAAGCAGCTATTTGGTAAAGGAAAAGTGGAACACCAGAAGTTTGCAGTGCTTGAAATAACAGAACGAATCAACTGTAACCTTCCAGCATAAGATAGAGACTTAAAAGCCCAATTATTCATTCTCAAACGAATTTTTGAAATCAGAGAAGCATAATATGGCCGAGTCATAGACTCTCTGGTCAAAGGAGGTCCCAAGTAGCGAATGGGGAGTAAACCAGTAGGGATACCAGTAACAGATTGTGCATTAGATAACCCACAACCAGCAGAGAAGATCGAAGATTTACTCATGTTGATGTGAAGACCATACATATTGCCAAAATTTTCCAAAACAGATAGAATGCCACGAATAGATGAATTTGTGCCCTTTGAAAAGACCAAAATATCGTCGGTAAAACTAAGATGAGTAAGGTTCACCTTTTTACAAAGCAGGTGATACCCAAAGATAGAGTTCTCAGCAGCATGATTGAGCCTCTTGGAAAGAACATTGTTGATTATCACATATATATATAGTGAAAGAGAGCAGCCTTGTCAAATACAACAAGAACTGGTGAAAAAATCTGCAAGTTCACTGTTCACTAAAACTAAAAAGACGCCATAGAGATGCAGATATAGATCCAATGGATGAATAAACCAGGCAGATGCATAGCCTTGAGAACTTCAACAATAAATTTATCAAACGTTTACAAGCATTTGTTATTTGTCAAGTGAAAATTTTTCGCAATGAATCTTTTTTCTTTTTTTTCTTTTTTTTCTTTCAACTTGTAGAAAACTAATTGGAATTTTCGTTCAAACATGTAAAAATTATTAATTCTTTATAATATTTTGGTTTGCTCTTTCTTAGCTTCTTTCAAATAAAACATTCTTTTTTCTTGAAATTGTAATAGATCAGTAATTTTTATGCCTTTATGTAGTTTATTAGAGGATCAATGATAGTACTTAGTTGTTTTAACTTATAACTTTTATTATACTAGTTGTGATCGTCCTTCTGACAAGCATTTTTTTCGTCATTATGTCTGAGTCACATAATTTGAAATGAAGTGGACTATACCATATTAATAGCATAGATTATTCTTTATTTCAAGTAATTTTTAGATACATTTAGTTGGTGATCATATATAGAGTATTGCTTAAGCACTAGTTTCGAAAGTATTAATTGTTATTAGTAGTTGGTTGAATATACACCATGAGAAATTCATCATATATTCACATCAAAGAGTAACATATTGATATCTATGAGATCATTGCCTTTTTAGCATTACAGGTCTCTTTAAATTGCAGCGGTCTGGCTAACTTGTACATGTTTTTAGGTCGGAAAAGAAGATCATAAATAAGATAAAGGGATCCCTGAATCAAGGTGATTATCTTGGTTTTTGAAATGGTTATGCCTATTGTTGATGCTAAAACTCAACACTCGTTATAAAAGTGTGGGACTTCGAATCAAATTCTTTATTAGACGAAAATGGATTACAAACAAAGGTAAAGTCGTTTCTTTCGTTCTAGGACTTTTTCCTCTCCTTTTTCTTCCTTTTTTGCTCCTAGGGTTTGAACTATTATTTATAGGCTTTTGCGCTAGGGTTTTGGGGAGATTCTCCTAAGATTCCCCGAGATTTCCTCCTTGATTTTCGGGCGAGCTTCGCGGGGATCGGTTGCTTGCTGAGTCGGCTACGCTCTCCCGGCTCCGTGTGCTCGCTCCTCGGGTACCATGATGCTCGCGTTGCCACCTGCTCGGCCCGGCCCACCTTTTCTTGTTCTTTGTTATTGGGCCTTTTCAGGCTTTTGAGCCTGGTACCAACAGGAGCCCGCCAGCTTTTGAAGCGATTTAGTCGGTTCGGAAGCGTGTTACTTTGGAGATTTGTTGTTCCTTTTTTCCTTTCTTTTTTTTTTAATAATTCCGCCTCCCGAGTTTTTCCATTTTGATAAGCTCGTATCTTCGAGAATCTAGGTTCTCCACGCATAATCCGCCTATGCTTACCCCTCTATTTATACTGGCCTTAGCCTCCTTTGTTTTCCATATTCACAATGAACTTTGCGAGAATGTCTTCTGGAGATTGTGCGAGCGAAGATGCTAAAACCAACGGTATTAGTTCCGTTCATTACTAAGAGGTTTCGCACTTGTCATTCTGAATCTAACGATAGCTTTCGTTGCCTTCTCTTTCAGGTCGTAACCCTCGTTCTCGGGGAGGTCAAAACCGTCCTCGTTCAATGGTGTATACGCGTCCCAACTCTAGTGGGGTTTCTGGCGGTGATCCTCTTCTTGTTGGCTGGAGGAAAGTGGATACGGGCGTACCCGACCACCCTAACAAGCGGTCACGCGTGTCTAGCGCTTGTGACCTAATCATCTCCACCGACTCAGAGCGGGAGGGCGAGCAGCATCTCTCCGGCGCTACTACCCCTGCTCGCGGAAAACGTCCTGACTATGTTGCCCCGAAGTTTCATTGGAGTTTTTCGCACACCCAGAACTGCCCTATAACCGAAGACAGAGATGCTATGTCGATCGTCCTTCGTCACTTTAAGCACCGCGGCTGTACCATCCCCGCGTTTTCTGACATGGCGGAGGGTGCGATTTATTCTGACGTCTTGGACAGCTTTGGGCAGGTAGAATGATTTTTCGTGGTGTTGTTTTCTATTGCCGAGCGTGACGCCATTACTTGTTCTTTTGCAGGCTGTTGCGGCTTTCAATCGCTATGTTAGCGTATGCGAGGCTTGCTTTTCGTCTCCTGTGGCTCATGAGCCGAACAAGACGGTCGACACTTTGGCGAGCTTGCTTAGCTCTGCTCAAGAGAAAGAGGTCAAGAGCTCGGTCGAACTTAAGCGTCTCTCGGGTTGCCTTACTTTGGCGAACAAGAGAATTTCTGATCTTGAAGGCCTATTGCAGCAGGAGCGTCTTGCTCGGGAGTCCTCCGTCGAGACTGCAGTTGCTGCAGCCAAGGAAAATCTATCATCTGAACATCGCTCCCACGTTTCTCAACTGCAATCTCATTTTGACAAGAGGGAACAGGAAGGAAAAATAGAAGCCGAGGTTTCTGATGTCGGTGCTCGCTTAGACATGATCGATAAGATGAAGAAAGGAGACCTTGACCTTAAGTCAGAGGAAGCTCGCCTTCATGATCAGCTATCCAGACTCGAAGTTGACCTTAGTCTGTTGGATTACCCGGGCTTAATCGGCGAGGATGCTATTACCGAGCAAGAGCCCTCTTCCTTTGCTGGGGTCTGTTCGAATGGAGCTAGTGAAGCTGATTCTCGCCGCATTCTTTAGTCGCCCCTTTTTCTTTTTCGTTTATGTCTTTTTATTTGTTCTCTCGATTGTTTCCGAACGCACATTTTAGAGTAATGGCTATTTCTTGTTTTGTTTTTCCAAGTGTCTTTATCCAAAACATTTTTGGCTTTCTGCTCGCTAGTTGATTAGCCTAGCGTCTCACAGTCAATTTTAGTCAGNTTAGTCAGGATTTGCTCTTTTGTCAATCTCTGATCTCTTAATTTTGCTCATTTAGAGTTATCTTCGCGGGTCTTTTGCTCGCGATTGCCTGTTTTTGGCGACTACACTCGAACGTCGGCGATGCTTTTTCTCGCCTTTTGTGTAATCATATTT
>OVBA01007633.1:0-14125 GCA_900406435.1 Lepidium aucheri | reverse complement strand
TTTGGATCATTGGATTTGACACGTGGAAGAATCGTGTTAATTACTAACTTTAAGAAACCCTTTTTTATATAATAAGATTTTAGAAGGTTGTTATTGTCCTTTTAGTTATACTATGAGTATACAAGTTCCTACAAGATGGAAAGAGTATCGTTCGTACATATATAAACTAATTGATCTCTTAGACGGTCGACATATAATGGCCTTAGCTGCACATTAGTTGTCTCTTCAAATTGCTTACGATCGCATACTAACAAGACTATTTAATTGATTTTGAATCGTTGGTTAAGGTAAATTTCAATATCACGTTATAAATAGTATTATCAAAAATAAATTTTTTAAAAAAAAAACTAAATGTGAAGCTGTTTTTTTATATATATGAAATGCAATTAGAACAATTGAATATATTTTTTAAGAAAATCATTAATGGTATATATATATATGCATCTTAACTTACCTAAAAGATTATTAGAAAAAGTGTTTTTGATGAAGATTATTTTTTACCTGAATTTGATTTCAGAAAATCATGTTTAATCACATGAGATTGTTAGTAGTTTGAGATAATTGACTATTGATCGGTATTGTCAATCTAAATGTTTTGACAAAAAAAATTATTCTCACAATTATGTATTTACAACAAATTAAAGTTTTTCTAACATTGATTATGAAATGGGCTATATCAACTAATTGAATAATTTAAAAATCAGATATATAGTAGATTAGAAGATATACATATTGATATGTAGATATGTGTATTATCTTATATATATGTGAAATGTGATTGCACGCAATTTTCGTATCTTCCGTGCAGTGACGTGGTGAGGCCAGTTGAGCAATTATCAAAATGTCCGTGTGTTGCCGCGAAGGCTATTTGAAAAAGTCAAACGATTTAAGTACTTATCGATATCAATCTCACTGACGTGTTCCAACAAGTTGGGATATGATAAAAAGACAAAAAGCTTTTGTTTGGTTTTAGTGTTAAGAATAAAGGGACAAAAGTTTCTATTTCTAAATGTGAAAACTGTAAAGTCAACCATTTTTGATGAGCTCATCATAATTTCTCCATTATGGGTCCCATTTCCAATTGCTTTGTTAAATCTCTTACAAACACGATCAAGTGATTGAGTACCCATCCCCTTAGTCCAAGCACTCAATTTATATATCAAAATTTACCTTGAAATTTATTTTTTAAGTTACCATAATGCAGCGAGTAGAAATCGAACTCTAGTGCCAAATCATTAGCTGGATCATTTTAACTATCAAACTAAAAACAATTCGGCATATTTATTTGTTTTCTTGTTTTCATTTTCTGGTTCGTTTTTTATTAGTCCAATCCATCGATTTGTCAGATTGTTATTTTATATTTTTCGTCTTTTCTATATTTTTTTATTTTTCTATTTCTTGTTATTTTCGTAATTCTGTCGGAAATCTCTGAAAATGGTATAAATGGTATAAAGAAACATTAAATATTAATATCAAAGAATATATATATATATAGTGATTTTGAATTTAATAATGAAAATTATTTAGTTCCAAAAATATTTATATAATAATGAAAACTATTATAAGGTATAAAATGTTTTCTAAGGTTTTTTCCGTGATTGATAAGGATTCCAAATTGGCCAAGTGTAGATCCCGCATTCAGAATCGGCTAAGTTCTAATAAAGTATTCGACATTGTTTTATGTTTTTATTTGGGTATACACAAATTTGCATATGCACATATAATTTCAATTAGATGAAGTCAAACTCTAAATAAAATAATAACGACATTTCCTAATTAGCGCTTGGGCTGATTGGAGAGACTTTGATATGATTTTGTGATATAATGGCTTCCCCAATTATATATTTTGATGATGACGGACCATTTGACTTTTTGCATAATTTTCACAATTCCAGATATGGACGGCCTCGTTGACTCACAAACTACTATTCCCTCTATTTTTTTATTACTTGATATTCTAGAAAATAATTTTGTTTTTAAATAGTTGATATTTTGCATTATGCATAATTGACCTAAATTTTCTTATTTTGCCCTTATTTAATTTTTTTTCTTTGTCTTCTCACTTCTTTAATTTTTTTATAATCAAGTAATATATAAGGGTATAATGTCATTTCACAAAATTTCTTAATATGTGTGAAATTTGTAAAACATCAACTAATTAAAAACAGAGGGAGTATTATAAACTTATACTATTCAGATCCAATCGTCAATGTCTTAATATTATTGTTTTTTATTTGGACAGAAAAAATTCGATTTATATTTTCAAACTCATCTCTAAAATTATTTTTAATTTACTATACAAAATATATATAAAAAATTAAATTCCTAATATCAAATTATTAGCTGGATTATTCTAACCATTATACTGAAAAAACTTGACATATCCTAATATTATTTGACGTTGCATCCACATTAATTTACATCTAAGAACTTTGGATATTTCAATATATATAATACCCTCTCCGTTTTTTTTATAATTTGTTTTGCTTGAATGCACAACTATTAAGAAATTTTTTGCTTTTTGTTTTTTCAATAAAAAGTTCATCACTTTATCTCAATATTTAATTAAAAAGGGAAAAAAATAATTTTTTTAATAAAAAATTAGTTTAATTTAACTTTTAGTTTACCTTTTGTCTTGGTTTTGTAAAACAACTTATATTTTGAAACAAAAAAAACTTTCTAAAACAACTTATATTATGAAACAGAGGGAGTATATGGTGAAATGCTTTTGTTCATAGTTAAATCTAGTTCTGGGATTCGGATTTTGATTTTGGGTTCGGATTCAACTCATCGAATTTTGGGTTTTTGGATTTACGATTTATTACTTATTTAGAACTTGTTATTATTCGGTTTGGCTCCAATGGAGTTTGGGTAATGCCCGAAAATTTTGAAAATAAAGAATAATCAAACAATTACTCTAAAACAAAAAAAATCCAAAAAATACCTGAAAAATATTTGAAAATTCGCAAAACATCAAGAGTTTTTAAAAATAATTCTTTTAAAAGTATTAAAATATTTAAAAATACTCAAATACCTAAAAGTACATAAATACCCAAAATTATACATGTATTTGGATAATGGGGTACCCATTCGATTTTGTATATTACCTCATACTCACTTGTCCAAACAAAATAAACCCTATTTTTTCTGTTTTTGGGAACTATATGATATCCATATTTTTAGATCGGTCTTGGTTTGGGTTTTGGCAATTGGACTTTATGCCCAGAGCTAATTAAGTCAAACCCCCTAATAATGTTTGACTCTAAGAAATCACATATTTTCACGTAATATTATCTGAAGTTTTAAGGGATGTATTTAAGTTAATTATATATCAGGTCTTGATAATTTAATTGTTGATAAATATATTGAAAATGTAAATTATATTGTGTAGACATACTAATAACAATATTTTGACCAATAATTAAACATATTGCTGATAAAACATGCAAAATTAATATTATATATATTTTAATAGATAATAATTAAAATATATTATATTTTAAAACTAGCATAAGAAATTATCGACAAAGAATAGGAATTAAATTTTTTATGCTAAATGGTTTTCAAAATTATCACATTAGTGGTTCACTTAAGTTTTGTCTAATACTCCATCCGTATTTTAAAAAGTGTCATTCTAGGTTTTTTCACACAAATTAAGAAATAATACTAAAAGTCTTTTATGCTTCTAATCATTATAGATATTAAATAATTAAAATTCATATTACAAATTTTGATTGGAGGTTAAAATTGGAATTATTTGTACAAAGTTACATTAGAAATGTAGAATAACACTTTTCATGAAACAAATTTTTTTTTTTCTAAAATGAGTCTTTGTGAACCAGAAGGAATATGTCCATATGAAAACTAAGGAAGAGACGGCTTCACAAGTTTGTGACAGAGAAAGAGAGAGCTTCACAGTATCTAGTTTAAATATTGCAGTGGGGTTGACAAAAAAAACAAAAGAAAATTGTAGTATGGGCTACTTAGTAATTAACGTAGGCCCATGAAGAACTTCTCTAAATTGAAGCCTTCCTATTAATTAGCACCGAATCTGTTATTGTGTGTGTGTTTTTTTTTTCCCGAAATCAACTTCATTAAGCCTTGCAACACAAATATGTGAAACGTTGTACAAAAAATTAGAAAACCGTTTCCACAAGTATCAGCCTAGATTGGACAAATTTAGCTGCTCAAAAGACTCTTTAAACAAGAAGCTTAACAAACATTAGAGAGGAATAAAGACATAGCTCAGATTGCCCTAGATACAGAGTAGAGAATAAAAGCTGGATATTTGTGTAATACATCTAATAAGTGCGGGAAACCTTTTTAGATGACTCACCCTCAAAATCTGGATATCTCATCCTCTTTGTTTTGCGGTTTGACAGGACTAGTACTTCATGTTACGCTGCATTTGTGGTGAGATCTAATTCTAAAATGACTGGAGCGTTTGCAACTTCAACATTTTGCATGAACGTGTCTCTAAAAGTGCCTCATAAAAGTGATGTGCCACCTGAGCCATTAACCGTAACTTGTCCAACAAGAGGCTCTGTTTGTACTTGAGTTGTGGGTATGTTGAGCTCCTCATCTAGTGATTCGTATTCCATTTGAGATGGAGAAACAGAAGAGTGATCTTGCGGTTTAGCATTCTCCTGAGGATCCACCAAATAATCGGATGGGAGTGAGACGTATGTGCATAGACTACATCGCGGGTTAGCTTTTGACAATTAATACAAAAATTTGAAATACCTTCATAGTGAAAAAAGACTTCTAATCGTTCTCCATTTTGAAAACGGACCGGCTTGAAGAATTTGAGCCTTGCGAAAGGGTTTATGTTAACCCTTGCGAAAGGGTTTATGTTAACCCTTGCTCGAACCAAAGATGCTCTTGTGATTGAATCTCCTTGTACGTCAACTTCCACCACTTTTCCGATGGATCTTGCTATTAGGAGAGTTGTCATTGGAGATACATACTGTAAAGGGAGATCGTGTATCTGGATCCACACCGGTAGTGTAGCAAAAAATCTCCTTGTTCCGTGGGTTGCCAGCGTTGAATGAGCACCACCCAATCATTGTAGGTGATAGGTTGTCTGCGGAGCACTGAGATGAGGTCCGTTTCAAAGGAAAAGATAAACTGCACATAATCATGATCTAAAATCCTTCCGTAGCATCTTGTTTCCATACGCCATATGCATGGGAGCTCATGCACCATCTTCAAAAGGTTTTGTTCCGTGTAGTTTATGGGGCGAGAAACTAAGCTCATCCTGTTGCTCTCCATGGTGTTGTAGTACGAGTAATATGGGATGTAGATCTCGTCATCTCTGCATCCCATGTGCAGTTGCTCCATAGCTGACCAAAAATTGTTAACCATTGTGTATTGTAGTCGAGCTAGTTAATGGAGGAAGAGGAAGAGTGTTCGCTAGTGTTAGATGAAAACCCTAGAAATGCAGGGGGTCCTTCACGACTTCTTATAGGCGGGGACATAATCATTAAAATTTACCACTTGTGGCATGGCGTGAGAGGGAGAGTTAATCGAGAAAATTGGCCCAATGCATGTTGGAGTTGCGGAGTTCACGCCGCCAATGATATTTATAGAAATCTTTTTGGGAAGATTTGTAGAAGCACTAACTATAATTCTATTGGTTAGCTTGATATAGAAGGGACACTTTGGTAAATAAGGTTAGGGGATTGGTATGAGACATAATAGGGGTGGCGTGAGGAGATAGAAGAATTTGGTTACTATCGAGAATATTGTGGTTAACAAGATAAAGAAAGAATGGTTACTTATTAATGGGCCAAATGATTTGAAATTAATACGCCCTCGTGAGGAGATAGAAGAATTTGGTTACTATCGAGAATGTTGTGGTTAACAAGATAAAGAAAGAATGATTACTTATTAATGGGCCAAATGATTTGAAATTAATACGCCCTCCGTTTCATAATATAAGTTGTTTTAAAAGTTTATTTTTGTTTCAAAATATAAGTTGTTTTAGAAAACCAAGACAAAAAGGAAATTAAAAGTTAAAGTAAACTAATTTTTTATTTAAAAAATTATTTTTCTTTCCTTTTTTAATTAAATGTTGAGATAAAGTGATGAACTTTTTATTGAGAAAACAAAAAATAAAAAAAATTTTAATAGATGTGCATTCAAGCAAAACAACTTATAAAAAGAAACGGATGGAGTAATGAAATGAAGAGGCCCATTAATAGTATAACTAACCTTAGGCGAATTATGACGGGTGATGAGGAAATGATTTGAAAAATGAATGGTTGTACTAGGTAGGTGGGGGTTAGAGTCTTGTGATTTAATAGGTGCTGCGTTACTGCTCGGAAAAATAATGTAAATGAGTGGAGTCTCGGGTCAACCATTCTGGTATGCCTGATCTGATATAATCATGGAAGCGGCTGTCGTTGATGACACTCTTAGCTATCTCCACGAGTTCTTGATGCAAGGAATATTTAGAAACTTGATGTGAGCTATCTTGTCCCTGATTTTCTGAACCATCTCAAGTTGAGAGGAGAATCTTGGTCAAGCTGAAGGAGAAGTGATTGCTTGATAGACCTTACTATTATCAACCATGATTGTGATGGGAAAATAATGGAGGTCATCAACACTTTGCATCAAGCAAATTAATCCTTGCAAATCCACATGGAAACTCGAACTTGTATGATATAGTGTGTAACGAGAGTGAAAGAATCTATTAGTCTCCTTATTCTTTATGATCCATGCGCTTCCGTGTAGATACTATCTCTTGCTGTAAGCTGTAGACCACCACGCTATATAAGGTGTGTCCGCTCTAATCATTTCAGCCTGTGCTTGATTAAATTGAAGATCTATTGTTGATATGGTATCATGTTTAGCTTGCAGTGCCAGCCAGAGCCTTGCCTCTAAAGTAAATTCCTTTACTAACCATCTTTAATCTTGTCTTCCATTCCTGAAGACTATAATATCACGGTTTTTCCAAATGCGCCAAAGGATCCAAGGAAATAAGATTCAAACCTCCTCTGGAATCATGTGATTTTTACTTATTTTTATTAGATGATTAAATTTGCCTGCAATAGCTCTAGCGTGAAAACCTTCCAATGGCTCCGAGAAATTTGATAGTCTCCGTATCTGCTTCGCCGGAGGACAGAGAAATAGCATGTGATTTATAGTTTCTGGTTCAGTTTCACATATGCTACATTGAGGGTCTGAGATCAGCAAACATTGCCTTAGATGATGCTTAACGGCTAAGGCACATAAGAGAGCTTTCCAAATGAAGATTTTGATCTTGTTAGGTGCTTTAATTGACCACATCCTCGCTTTTAAATGTGTAAGTACTCTAGAGTAGAATGCGTGTCTAGTTTTCCAAATTCGTTAATATTACAAGCTAACTAGTAACCACTTTTAACCGAATGATCCTCGATTCTATTGAAACTCCAAATTTAATCATCCGGGGTGGCTAAGTTTGGAACTATCGCCTTGATTCTTGAGATTTCAGAGTGGGGAAAAGTATTAAGTAGCGAGTCAAAATTCCATACTGTCTGATTTAATAGATCCAAGATTTTGAGATCAACATTGAAAATCACATCTCTGCTTATTGGTTGTCTCGGTTGTCCATCCATTATTCAATTGGTAGACCATATGTAGGAGTCCCTACCATTTTCAATTTGCTTAATTAGGCCTTTTGCTAGCAACCATTTACCTTTTTGGATACTTCTCCAGCCATTAGAAGGCCTAGTTCCTAAGGTGATGTTCAACAAAGAGGAGTTCCCATATTATATTGATTTGTAGACTCTTGCAAAAAGTGATGTCGGATATTTGAGTTACCTTCATGCTTGTTTAGCTAGTAGAGCTGTGTTAAAATTTGCAAAGTCTCGGAAGCCTAATCCTCCTTTTGTTTTTGGTTTGGTCATCTGTTTCCATGCAACCCATGCGATTTTGTGGTGATCTGGCCCATTGTTCCACCAAAAAGACCGGACTATTTTTGTTAGTGTGACACATTGTGTTTTCGTGAGCTGGAAGCAAAACATAGTATAAATCTGGAGTGACATAGCCACTGTCTTGAGAATTATTTCCTTATCCCCTGCTGACAAAGTTTTCGCATACCAATTGCCTGTTTTCCTTTTCAGCTTGTTCGTGAGGTATCTGAAGATCCGAGTTTTGGATCCTTTAAGTAATTTTGGCAACCCTAAATATATCTCCATCCTCTTAATGGAGTTGATATTCAGAATATTATGGAGCATTATTTTTTTATCCTCAGGGATCTGACCAAAAGTTATTGCCGATTTACTAAAATTGATAACTTGTCCTGACATGTCTGAGTATTCATCCAAAGTGGCTTTTAGAGTCGCTGCTTCTTGAGGTTTTGCTTTACATACGAACATGCTGTCATCTGCATAAAATAGATGATTGAGTGTAGGACCAGATGGATGGAATTGTAAACCAGTCTGGATGCCTTGAGTCGCAAGGTAATTCATTTTACCAATGAGTGCCTCCATGCATAAAATATAGTGATATGGGGATAACGGATCACCTTGTCGTATTCCTCGTTGTGGATGAATAAGCATGTGCGCTTGTCCATTAATAAGAATCGAATAAGATACTATCGTTACACAGGACATTATTAAATCCACCCATCTTCTACTCAATCCTATTTTCAGCAGCACTTGTTGGAGGAAACACCATTCTAGCCGATCATAAGCTTTTGAGATGTCAGTTTTGACCAACATGTATTCCTGTTTACCCAGTCTATTTGACATAATATGGTGAATTATTTTGTGAGCTATCATGATGTTGTCCGTGATTAATCTCAGCAGTGTGAAAGCCCCTTGTGTGTCTGAAATGATATCCTTTGGAAGCGGTTGCAGTCTTTGCGTAATGATCTTTGAGATGGTTTTATAGTACATTGAACAGAGACTTATTGGCCTAAAGTCTTGTAGATGTTGCGGTGATTCTATTTTTGGGATTAGACTTATGTAAGTGTAATTCCATTCAGGTGGAATGGAACCTTTCTGGAAGATATCCTGAATTTCTTTAACAAATTGTGGAGCTATTAAATCCCAAAACTTTCAGAAAAACCATCCCGTCATACCATCCGGCCCAGGTGCACTATCTACTTTTATACTGAACAGAGTGTCTTTGATTTCCTCTGTGGATATTTCCTCTAGTAGATTGGTATCATCCGCTCTGTGACTCTCGGTTGGATATGCAATACAACATTGTTGAGCGTATCCCCTCTTGTAGTTCTGAATAGTTCCTGGAAGTATTGAGCAGCAATAGAACCTTTGGAGCCCTCCAGAAACTGCCTATGTCCTGCAGAATCATATAAACAGTGTATATGATTTTTCCTTCTTTGTCTATTAACACTGGTGTAAAAAAATTTAGTGTTAGCATCACCCTCCCGAATCCATATCTCTTTTGATTTTTGTTTCCAAAAAGCCTCCTCTGCACCAACTTGATTTACTAATTCAGCTTTAATTTGGTATATTCTCTCATAGTTTGGCATCTGTTTGGTGATTTCTAGTTTAAGCTTTCTTGTCAAAGAATCTATTCGTAGAGATGAGTTTAGTTGTTTACCCTTTTTCTAGTGTCTTAAATTTCTCTTACATTGTCTGATTCTTTCGAACATCGATTCGTTGGGTGTAGCATTCCAGCTGTGCGTTACCAGCTTCCAAAAGTCCTTATAAAAACACCATCTTTTGTCGAAGAAGAAACATTTAGAGAAGATATAATGTTCTACTGCAAAAAGTGTAAATGATTCTGTGGTCAGATCCCCGTATGTCCAAGTATGTGGTTGTAGTCTTCGGAAATGATCTCCACAACTCTGTGTTTCCAAAAGCTTTATCCAAACATTCTTGTATCCAGTAAGTATTTCTGTGGCCAATCCATGAAAAGTCTGAATATGCTCTGTGGAATTCTTGCATATCACATTCTCTAATTATATTTCTAAATTGTCGAGTGGACCATTCTAATCTGTCTGGCCCACCTAACTTCTCGGTGTTGTCTTGTATTTCATTGAAGTCCCCTACAATCATCCATTCTGAATTCTTGGAGCGGTTTTAAACACTTGAGTTGATTCCATACTTGTTTTCTCTGATCATGCATGGGGTGTCCATAGATAAAAGTAACAAAGATCACATGCACTCCTATTCGCAGCTCAGTATCTATTAAATTAACATTTCCTTACATAACTGTTAAATCTGTTTTGTTCTTCCAAAATAGTGCAAGTGCCCCACTTAGGCCCTCAGGTTCAATAGTGTAAAGATTTTGGTAGCCTATCCATTTCTGAACAGATGTAATATAATCCTTTTTATTTTTAGTTTCCATGAGGAATAAGTAGTCCGGGAATAAGGCTTTCCTTATTTCTGTAAAGCGTCAAACTATCAAAGTATTCCTCAAACCCTGACAGTTCTAACATAGGATACTCATTGTGTCTCGTGCGACTTAAGGAGAGTCACCATACCTGTTGTGTTTGATTTAGCTTCCTTTTGAGACGACACGGCTTCCGTTATATGTATTTTTGTTTCTTCTTGAGGTTAAGTTTTGGGAGATTGCTTTCTAGAGATGTTGATTGGGTTTCTTCTGTTAGTAGAGATTTATCCTTCGTGACATTTTGTTGTTTGATTCATTTCAGTTGATATTGATGGAGGGTGGATGAACTTTTCTTTGGTTGTGTGCTTCTTTGTGTTGCTCCACTTGATTGGTTTGAGTCTTCTGGTGACATAATTGCTAACATTGATTGTGGTTGAGCAACAAGGCAGTTGTCTGTTGGTTCTCCCTCTAATAATGAAGTTGATTGTTTCACAATCCTTGTTTCCTCCTCTTTAGACGCACTACACATCGATTGTTGCTTGTAGAAGGGGTTATCTTTTGTTTCTTGTAGTTTGTTAATCTCTTGCTGAACAGAGAGTTCCTTCAGATGCAAACTTCTCGGAGTATCCACTTGGGGTTGGTTGTCTCCTAGGTGCATTAGGTTAATATCAGGACTAGTTTCTCTAGGTGATTCCGTTGGAGATTTGATCTCTAAACAAGGATAGTGTCTTTTGTCATGAGTTTATCTATAGCAATAATGACAATATTTTTTAACACATTCAAATTCTAACGACACCTTGATGACTTTGCCATCCGGAAATCTGAAAGCTTGTTGTGGACGCAGGAGACTTTTGATATCGTAAAGGATTTTAACTCTTATAAACTCATGCAAACTTGTTCTGTTCTCATCAAAGTCAATCTCTAGAACCTCTCCATATGTGCTTCCAATAGCTTTGAACAAATCTTTTGTATGGTGTTGGATCGAAATATTAAAAATCCTAATCCATAGTGGGAATTTCGATATTGTTTGATCTTCTGGTACATCTTGTTTTGGAATAACCGCAATACCTCATTCTTCAAAGCTCCATAAACTGAAGCGTGTGATAGCTAACAGAGCATCTTCTGAAAGGAACTTAAATTGAAAGTGATCTTGCAAAATAATTGTCCCAATAATTTTAACCGGAGTTCTCCAAATCCTCGGTAATGTAATCATAACTCTAGCCATGTTTTGTTTCTGTGGCTTTAAGAGACGCCCCAACAGGAGTAACTTTTGGTCTTGCATGTTACTATAATTGCCCGTGAGATGTAAATCAATCGGATCCTCATCAGTGATCTTCATTGATTTGAAGGATTCATGCAAAGGAGGGGGTTCCATGGTAGTTGTAAGTACTAGCCTATCTGGTTCTGGGTTCCGATCTTGTGAGATTCGAGCCAAAACAGAGCGCGATCAGAGTTCTTAGTCTTTAATCAACTCGATTTGGGAACATGCAAACCACCTCTCAGCTTGATCGGAAAGAGATGATCATCTCTGACTGAGGAACTTAGAGAATAGGATTGGTGCTAACCTGCTGTAAATTCGTGTTCTTTATGATGTAAACACCCGATGGGAATAAATATTTGGTAGAACCGAAGAAATCGTAGAAGAAAATAAGGTTATTCTGATTGAAACAGAGTCAGGGGAAAACTAGAATTGATCTAGTAAATTTACTCTTACTCTCTAAAGCAAGAGAGATGAGGGAGTTTTTTTAGTCCTCTTTTGTTTTTTTGATTGTGTTTTAAGACATATTGGATTGAATTTGTTAAATTAATTTTTTTAAAGGATATACACTAAAAATATCTTATATATTTAAAGCATGACATTTTTATTTTGGCCATGTTATAAAATATAGGATAAAATTAACATATAATTCGTAACAACCTTTAAAAGTAGGTTTAAGGTGGTTTTCACTATACACTTTTACAAAAAAAATTCAAAGCTAATAAAGATTTAATATAAAAAAATTATAAAAAAACTAAAATTAATAAAAATATATCGGGTACAAATTTGTTTTTTGATTTGGTTTGGTTCATGTTTGGATTCAGTTTTCTGGTTACATAGATGTTGGACCATATTATGGTATTTGTCGGGTTCGATTCTTCTAATTTGATACTTTGGTTCTTTTGATTTAAAATTTATTCAGGCAATTTTATTTTTTACTTATGGTTGGGTCGGAATGGATCGAATTCGAATTCATGTATTTTTATATAAGTATTAAATTAAAGGAAAATTAATAGAAAAAACTCTAAAAAACTGAAATTTAGTTTTTGATTTGGTTCCGATTGGGTTCGGGTACGATGTTTTGGGTACATAGATTTATGACTCATTTGAATATTTTGTTGAGTTTGATTTCTTTAATTTGGATCGATTTTGATTTGGGTTCGGGCCTCTAAGACAACATTTCAAAACTAATATTTCAAAATATCAATACGGGTCTAATAATCTAAATGAATACGAATTATTTAAACAATCAAAATAATCAAATCCCGCATTATAATGCGGGTATAATCCTAGTTTGAGTTATTACAATGGAATTTTGTGAGTAAAAATATTAATTACCTTTGTATACAATTTTTGTCACAAATTTGTAGTTTTAAAAATAAATTGTTTTGATTATGTTTTGTAACGATTTATGACAAAATTATTACTAGATTTATTCGTCACAATTATTGTGATGATTTTATTACAAATATAACAACTGTAATATGATAATTTACAAATCGTCACAAATTTGTAATAATTTTTTATATTGTGATGAAATATATTTATTATGACAAAATATTACGTCAAAAAAAATTTACTAAGAAATGTTTTTTAGGTTTAATGTGTGAGTGGCTCGTTTTTTTTCTTTCTTTCCTTTTTTATATCCGTAAAGCTGTTTTATATCCATAAAAAATTCAATTTATTTTATTACTAACAATTGATTTTGATAAATTACATTTTTACAATGTATTATTGAAAAAAGAAAGAAAAGAAACTATAACATGAGATTCGATCAAATAAAAATACTATACAACAATATAAAGAAAAATTATATTTCTCTTACAACAATTCATAGAATTTGTTGTTCTTACCCAAAAAAAAATATACAGTAGAATTTGTTTTGTTTGAAACAATTATATCTGGTCTATGTTTCCGGTCGTGGTCAAAAACAAGAGTTATAACTCTCATTTATGATGTTAGAAACAGTTCACTCTTTCTAGTCGTCTATCGTCATGATGCATTTAGGAGACTGTTCCCAAAGACCTGAAACATGTCAAATTATTAAAATTTTGGTAACACTCGCATTTTGTATGTAAGCATTTTTTTTTTTAAATTACGAACGTACAAATAGGAATTTCGTAACGCTGCATGTAATAAGAATGCTGAACCATATACAGTTATAAAGATGAAAGATCTACATATTAAAATTGATTTGCAGAACCGTTTGTGTTGGGATAAGCTTGAAATAGCTTGGAGAGCAAACTAAAACTAACTAATCCTAANTAATCCTAATGAGGTTAGGATAAATATTTTGATATAAATAGATCATGAGGTGATCTACGATGAGTGTGTGGTTGTTGTGATCTTAAGGTTTTGAGGAAGTTTCCTTAAGGATTAATAAAGTTTGAAGGTTTATCGATTGTGTTTGTTCAAACAAGTTTGTGAGATCCTGTGACTTTATTTGGTATCAGAGCCATGTGAGATATAGTTGCTTTGAATACAAAACCTAAGGAAGGAGGAGGATCTTCAATCCAGTGTCCATTACTCAATTCTACAAATTATACCGTCTGGGCTATGCGAATGAAGATCTTGCTCAAG
>OVBA01007632.1:0-14125 GCA_900406435.1 Lepidium aucheri | reverse complement strand
TCATATAGTGATGAAATATTATGATTTAAATGGCCAAATATAACATAGATATTATCTTAAACATCTTGTTTTAAACATTAAGAAAAATATCAATTTACAATAAAAGAGTTTTCTACATTTGCAAAAAGAACCTTAACATTAAATTTATAAGTAGTTACTTAGAAATCAGTTTCTTTGAGATTCTCTATATATTTATTATCATTTGTGATGTGCACTTAGTAACTATAGGAGATTTCACTCTTTGCTTTGGCCTTGTTTGCTTTGCGGAAGCCTTGTTCTGGTGTTTGAGAATTGTTAATTTCCAATATATTTTTTTTTGATAATTTTTTGTCTAACACTTGATCACAACTGGTCGATCCATTAGTCAAATTCCTATATAATATAGACGGTAAAACTCGATTCCAGGATATGCAAGTATGCTTGCCTTTAATAAATTTACTAATAGACTAAATGACACTTTTTTTTATAACTTAATTTCCGATTATTGTCCTTAGTCATTTTTCTAAGCTTAATCTAACTTCTTCTTTTTGACTATGTTTTCAGTGTTGTATCTCCTTGTTTATTTTATAATATATTCAAATTAAAAAGAAAGAAGAGAATGTAAACTAAAAGCAGGCTCACATGCATAACCAAGGATCGAGTTTTACTACCTACGAGATTTATGTGAAAATTTGGCTAATGGACCGGTTATTGTGGCTCAATATTAATATTGCCGTTGACAAAGAAAAAAGAAATGTAAACTAATATCTCAAGATTAACCTATTTCTTTGATTCTTTATTATCATGGTAACATATTGATAGTTTCATAAGATAGATAACAAAAATGGAGTCATTGAAATCCATAGGACAGAAACTTTACATTGAATAAATTAAAGTTGGCCTTTGACATATGAATATCAATTAAGGAAACCTTATGTGGAGAGTGGAATAACAGATGATAAATTAGAGAGCTTGAGTGAACCAATTTTGTGTGTGTTTCATGACTTGGGAATCTTCTAATGTTACCTTCTGCTTGGCTTTGCACATCCATTAAACAAAGAGAATCTACTCTTTTGAGTTCTTCGGGACCGAACAGGAGTTCCTTTCACCTGTTTGGACTGATCAAATCCAAAAGACGAATCGAAATGAGACAAAAAAAAGAAAGAACACATTAGATAAGAAGGAACAGTTTTGGTTAATTAGCACAAACCTTGCTTCTTCTTTGAGTCTTGTGTGTGTTCCAACAAAATAACATATTACAACCAACTCTTCCTGATCCTGATTCGTATCCTCCACTATACAACCAAAGCCAAAATGTTCGTAAAATCATTGAGACAATACATTTATAAAGATCTTTTTAGGGTGTATATTGATAAGATTTAGAGGAACTTACAGATTGTCTTTGTTGTTTCCGAAGTTAGTACCATGAAGTAAGCTTGGGGAAAGAGGACAATGTTCTCCTCTTTTACCGGTTAGATTCTCTTGAAGTTCACCATTGTCGCCGATTTTCAAAAGTTTAACTTCATTGTTTAACTCATCTACCCAATGGTGAGAGTTTAGTCCAGAAGAAGGAATAGCAGAACCTACACTAGGTTGGCGATAAGCATCTTCTTGAGGTAGAATCTGATTCCTTTCTGGTTTAATTCGTGCTACCGATCCAGGTGTGTCTTTATCAGCAGTTTGTAACCATGCTGTTTCTAATCTTTGTTCTCGGATGATCGATTCTATTCTTTGCATAGGGAGTTTTGATCTGCTGTCTTCACTGCTACCAACTTCAAGATCTGATTCAGCATTTAAACCACTGATGGCATTTAGATCTCCACCTTTGTTGGTCATTTCTGGCTTCCGGTTTTGGTGAGGGACTACGAGTAACTCAGTTTCCGGCAAGAGTATTATCCTGACCTCTACACTCCGTCTTAGTACCATTTCGATTGAGTTTGTGATACTGCTTAGAAACCTTTCAGCTCTCAATTTGATATCAGTTTCTCCAAACGCAATATAAGCCACAAGAACACCTGCAAATCATGTTCATTTTCTTAAAAAGAAGAAAGAAGGAATGAAAAAAGAAAACGAATGTTTAGGCTTTTTACCTTCAACTTCACTGATGGATATAAGTTTTCCATGAGTGTAGAGCAGCTGCCTCAAGGTCTTAGAATGACATCTTTCTATACATTTTCTCCATATATCGTTAAGTTTATCTGTACTTCTCTGATTAAGCATCATAGTACTTGTGGAGCTATTGTCATGTGAGGCAATGGAAGGTTCACTCTCTATAACTTGGCTAGATGAGGAGGATCTATAGCAGTTATTATCAATAATCCTGGAGAACGATTTCGTTTCGTGGGAATGATTTCCGTTCTTTTTTCTAATCGAAGCTGGGGATCCTGACTTACTAAAGTGAAGTCCTCCTACTTTCTGTTTGTAAGCCATTACTTCCCTTAAAATGCTTGATGGGTCATCATCAGTTGCTCTTGAGCTTTGTCTTCTACTACTTCCTGTATGTGTGGTTCCAGGAGAAGGCATTGACCCAAGCTGAAGCAACGTCGCTGTGAACCATGTTGAACGGTCATTAGAAACTCTAAGTTGCTTCTCAGCCTCAGAAAGAAGTTTCAAAGCATGCTTTAGTCCCTCCATATCTGCTTCAGTCACTAAGAAATCAAAGCAAGAATTCGTTAAATATAAACAAAATCAGTAAAAGTATGCTAATAGATTATAAATCATCAGTAAGGTAAATGTTTCAGCACATATGACCAATATGGATTCCAAATAATGTCCTGGGAACTCACAGTTTCTTCCGTCGAGGAAGGCGTTACTGTATTTCTCATCTACGACCTTGTATGTACCAGCAATGATATCCATGATAAGACTAGCAAGTTGAGACATCAAGACTATTGGGTCAGCTCCAAGGTCTAACAACTCTCTAGCTCGCTTTACTGTCTCTGCCGTGTCAGAAGACAAAGCTAATTCCAAGAGTTCCAACAATTTTTCATCTGAAACAACACCTAACTGCACAAACACCCAGAGCCACAGTTTATACATTAATAGCTTTTACTTTTGTTTTGTTTACAAAGCATAGAAGAATAAGAAAAACTTACAAGCTCGTTTACTAGAACAGTAGTGATGCGTTTTCCCAGCAAACTAAGCTGCTCTAACATAGTTTCAGCATCTCGAAGTGAGCCATCTGCATTCATAGCAATCAAGTCCAAAGCGTGCGATTCTACATCAAGATTTTCGTCTGCAGCAATTTTCTTTAATCTCAGTACTATGTCAGCATCTTTGAGTTTGTCAAAGAGGAACTTCTGACACCTTGACTGAATAGTCCGTGGAACATTGTCAAGATCCGTCGTTATAAATATGAATACAATCTTCTGCAGAAGATTCTCAAGAAACTTAAGAAACGACAGCCACGCCTTAGATGGTAACAAATGACACTCGTTTATTACAAGAACCTTGTATGTTGTTGAATTACGAGGAAGTATTGTCGTTAAGTTCTTCAAAAGGTATCGAACTTTATCAGCTCCCTTCTTATTAGCTCCATCAAGCTCCCAAAAATCCTTACTTTTTCCAGACATGAAGTCATTACACTCTTTACAGTACCCACAAGGCTTCATTTCTTCAGTAGCCACACAATTCAAAGCAGCTGAGAAAATTCTTGCAGTTGATGTTTTACCAGTTCCTCTCGGACCTTGGAAAAGATAAACGGGAGAGATCTTACTCCTTTTTACAGCATTCATTAGTGATTGAACCACTAAATTCTGTCCAATCAGTTCATCAAAAAACATTGGTCTGTACTTTTGACTGAAGCTTTGGACTGTTTCTGGTGTACTTCCTTCTTCACCATCTCCATCTAATGCTACAACCTCCAAACCATCTTGACTCCTATAACTCGTAGACCACCTTCTCCCATCTAATCTACTCTGAGCCTCTAAATCAAGCTCTCCATAATTCGTCGAAAGCTCATCATCACTAAGACCAGTTCCTATAGAAGATCCTCCTCTACCATCACCACCATATGTAAGCAAAGGTAAAACACCTTGAGCACTTCTAGAAGCAAGTTTTTGTTTACTAAACCCACCAGAAGAATGTCTATTATGTCTACGATAAACCGATTGACTCCCACATAAAATGCTACTTCCTGTTCTTCTCAAAGTATCTGAAAACGATGGAGAGCAACAACTTCTGCATCCACCTCTATGCTTCATTGCTTTCTTTGTCCAATAACATGGAATCCCACATCCTTGTCTCCCTGGTAAATCCAAGTTATCATCCAACTCATCATCACCATCATTCAACGAAGTTGTAGTACCATCCCAAGATCCAACAGTGCTTGGATTACGAACAGCATACATATTATACGAACTAGTGGATAAAGCAGGTGTACTATTATAAGTACATGAAGAATCCTCTTTTCTATTAGTTCTCAACAATTTAGAAGAAGAACGTGACCAGTTCTTATGCTTAAGCTTCAAAAGCAAAGGAGAAGCACCAGTAACTTTCCTCAAATCCTCTGAATTACTCAATTCCTCTTCTGTATCTTCTGATAATTCAGCAGAATCACCTCTCCTTACAGCTAAACCTGATCCAACATTACTATTTCTAGCAACAATCTCTTCTCTAGGTTGATATCTTGACAAAAAATCCAAACGAGACAAAGCTTTTTTCTTATTCTTCTTCTTATTAATACCAACACTACTCTTCCTCATCTTTGACACACCTTGAGACACCAGATTCGTGTCTCTACACTTAAAAACCATTGAAGCTGATTGGATTTCACCAACATATGAATCACTCTTTGAATCTCCACCATTCCTAGCATCACTCACATCATCATCATCATCATTAACACTAGCTTGAGTCCATGAAGAAGCATCTTCTTCTTTACCATTCTTAGCTAATCCACTTTTCTCACTAGAAGATTTCTGAGTCTTCCAGTTATACAAAAACACTTTCTCCTTCCCACGATTACTACGAATAGGAAACTGACTTGAACTTTCACCGTTTCTACTCACTGGTGGCTCTAAAACCACAAGGGATCTCGAAGAATCAAGAGGAGATTTCCATGAAGAAGTAGTACCTGGATCACGCAAAACTCTTCCAGCTTTTCTGATCTGAGTTAGTTCCTTCTTCAAATGCAATTTACTCAGATCCGAAACTCTTGAACCAGACATTTCTACAAGATTGAGTCAGCTTCTCCTCTCAGAATCTCGAATTCAACGACATTTCAGAAAAAGTGTGCAACCAAAACAGAACAACAACAACACCATGGAAACAATCAAAGTTGAGAAAACGAGAGAAATTCAAAAGAGTAGATCGAAGGATTCGAAAACAAACAGTAAGAAAGAGAATGATAAGAACAAAGTAGTGGAAGTCTACTTGTTTGTCTCAGAGGTCGACGGAACTAAGTTTCTAGGGATTAAGCATCGTCGGAGAAGGAACAAAGAACTATGAATCTCGAGTTCTGAACCGGCGACTGCAAGTGAGAAGCATGAAAGAAAAAAAAGAGAGAGAAAGAGAAAATGATTTTTAAATTTTTAAATTTTTAAATAAAGTTTTTTTTTTTAGTTGAAGTGAAAAGTGAAAACTGTAACTCCGAAGTAAAGAGTTTAAGTGATTCACATTTGGTCGGGTCTCGTCAAAGTCTTGTCTAAGTGATTTTTGTGTTGGAAGCATGCGGCGTCGTTTTCTGATTTTTTTATTTTTATTTATTTTTTGTCGAAAAGATATTTGTGTCAGTAATGTGAAAACAAGATGAACAGACAGAGTTGAAAAAGATGTAAGAATAGTTCCAAATAAAAAAATAAATTTAGCCAAAATAAATAGATAAAAAGACTATATAGAATATTTTTCTACTTTGGAAAAATAAAATATATTTCTACAAAAGAATTTGTTTGCTAAGAATATATATTCTAACATTTTTGCTAAATTTTTTACTAATTATCAGTTTATTTTATTGTTCATGATTCAAGAAAAAAAAACCGAATAAGATTACAAAAAAAAGCATATTCGCCAAATTTATTTTAAAAAATACATTTTGCTTTTTTTCTACTTTCAAAGGAAAATAGTATTTTTTTGAAGAAAAATATTCTGAAAATACACTTCATAAAATTTCTCATATTATTATTTTATTTTTATTGATTTTCTAATTAAAATTTTCATTTCGGATAATTATGGTTTTTCATAACTAATAATTGATTACAGTAATAATTTTGGATAAATGATTAAATATTTGTATTTGTAGTGTTTTACCTATGTTTGACTCCAAAAAATTGAGTATTCTATGGATATATGACCCTTTCGAAAAAATTGGATTTTTTTTAAAAAAATATTGAGTCATAACTGATCGATTTATTAGTCAAATTTCTATATAATATAGGTAATAAAATTGGATATCTAATTATTTGATATTATCTACCTTTAATAAATTTATCATTTATCACTAAACTAAAATCACTTAATAGAAAAATTTGGATTATCAGTCGAAACTTTTTGATTAATCTGTTACATCGAAACAAATTTAGTTTCTCATGTTAGCACAATTATGACAGAATTATTAGCTTTTTAGTCGTACACAAATTTGGTGTAAAGCCGTGACAAATGTCTTTACAGTAAAAAAAATCTGAGTAATTGGCTGTTTTAATGTTTGGTCCGTTCCGTTGGATACGCCGAAGAAAATGAATAATATCACATGACTATTTGTTGCTATTATTAGTATAATTATATTTCTTGATTCCATTCTATTTTTTCTGATTATTATAGTTTTTGTTGTTGTTATCATCAATCTAAGCACGCCTTTAGTTTAATAGTAGGTGATAAGTCTATTAAAGGCAGACGCACTTATATATTTCGGAATAAGTCTCGTCATTTATATTATGCAGAAACTTGGTTAATAAATTGATTAGTTGTGGTCCAATGTTAAAAAAACACCTCTTGTTATTTTTTGTTGCCTACTTGCATAGAAGAAAAATGATATGTGAAGAAAATATTTATAAAATGACTAAAAAGAACGTAAATTCTTATTAATCCAAAATATTGTATATTAAATAGGGGTTTTCAAAAATATTCATACTGGCATGTACCATTTTCAAAACCTACTATTTCCTTTGAAAAATATGAGAGAGAAATGATTATCCGAAAATATGTTTTGAAAAAAACAATTCGAAAGAGACATTTTTAGTAATTCCTCTTAAATATATATTGTAATTGATTATAGTGGTCAACAGAACCAAATTATGTATGAAATCGGTCGTAATTTGTATGATCTATATGCAAATAACAGAATTTGAGACAACAACAGATTATGCAAAGATTATGAAGATGGTGGTTAAATAAAAAAATTGGTCGATGTTCCTTCTTTATTTTGAAGACTTTACAGATTGAAGAGTTTATTTTATTGTTTTTTTCTTTTTCATTTCATGATCATTGAATCATAAGATATATTTTCACTTAAGTGATATCCGTTTCTACATCACTGAATAAACATATAATTGACAAAAGAAAAAACCAAATTATCAAAAAGTAAATAATTGTGGTCAATTTTTTTTTTAAGTAGTATTTAGTCTAGTCGCATGTGGTAAGTTCACTAAAGATACACACTTGCATGTTGTAGAATCGAATCCGATCACTTGTATTATATAGGAACTTGATTAATGGACATGTCGGTTATAGCCTAATGTCAGACAACAAAAAAACTTTCAATAATTTGGTCACACAATATCGATTTATTTATGTATATAAATTTACATATAGGTTGAGATGGAACATCATGTGGATGGACAACACTGAAACGTTACCATTTCCAAACCATGTCTTAAAATTCAATTATTGCATTCTAATTATAACAAATTGTCTTTTTTTATTGTCAACTGTACAAGGATAATGCGCCGTAATTTACTTTAAATATATATATCATAATAACTACATCATACCAATTTTTGGACTTTAAAATTCTAATGGAACTTTTTATGTTAATCAAAAGTTAGTTAATAAACACAATTTTCAATCAAAATAAAATTAAAATAAATAAAAACATGTTGAATTTTCAATCAAAATAAAATTAAAATAAAATTTTAAAGTTAGTTAATAAACACAGTTTTATTTTATTTAAAATAAAATAAAAAATAAAATTAGCTAACCACCAAAGAAATTCTCAATTTGTCATCTACCATATCACTTAGCCCGACATTAATTTTAAACAACATCAATCAACTTCATTAAGTTGATGGAATTTGATGGAGTTATTGGTATTATATTGTAAGAATGTAATGGTGAAAATTTATTGTACATAAAATTATAAATCTAAGCTAATTTGAAAATTAAAAACCAAAATTTTTATGTTATCTATTATAATTTTTCATTGAAAAAAATGTCTTAAAAGACCACCAAATATAGTATTACTTTGCGAAAGGGCAAATACAATAGTATTAATTTGCAAATGCCCAAACAAATTTTATTGGCGCCACAAATCTAGGTTTATTGCATCATTCGTAGGTTCGAGAAATCATCACCAGCTATGCCATTCCCAGATTATCTTTTCGAATATTAGAAAAGGTAAGTAATGTTTCTGAGTTTTCTTCCTCTTTCATGAGCCTGATTAAATGCGATTTCTTTTTGGGATTACGTTGTTTTAGGTAACGAGACTCTGACTGCAATTGAATCATATTCTATGAATCAAATGCTTTATTCATTTGGAGAAATCACTAAGTTTGGGTTTTCTTATAGTTGTCTTTAAGAAATCACTTATATACTTTGGATTTTGTTATCAATTTGTTGAATTGGTTTGGGAACATAATGTCTTAACTTCATCTGATTTTGTTAATAATTGTGTAGATGACTATCAGATGTTTAGAATTCGCTATAGCAGCAGAAAAACTTATCTAAAGAAAATTTATCATATTCATGAATAATATTATATATATGTAATAACTATTTACACTTTCTTTGTGGATTAGATTGTTAGATCATGTTTTTTATGTTGAATACATAAAACCCAATTCTCAAAAACCTAAACTATAAAAAAATGTAATGAACTTATAGAAAAAAGTGTAATGAACTCATAGAAAAGGACTTGTATGCATTCATTAAGCCGAGATGAAGAAAATGAACCGAATGCACAGAAAATGAACATAATGCTTTGAAGATGAACTTTTTGTTTTGTGAAATAAAATGAAGATGGAGAAATGAACAGAATGCCTTGACTTCATCTCATTCTTAATAGGTTTTGGGATAATGGGTGACAAAGATGATATCAGAAAAGTGAAAGAGGAAAAGTATCAAGTTAGAGTACTAGCCAAGTTTCTGAGCGAATGAAAGTTAGTCTAACCATTGAATTTATCATGTTCATGAATAATATTATATATATATGTAATAATCGTTAATTACCTTCTTTTTGTGGATTAGATTTGTTTGGTATCGATACGTAACAATGTATATTTATTTAAATGTGGTTCAACAGATTTGTTTGGTAAGTTTGTTGTCTTTTTTTTTCTCATCAATGTAGCAACTTTGTAGACCTATTTATATTATATAAAATACTTGAATTTTAATGAGGAAAATTGCAAATTTATGGGTCGATTGGTAAATGTTGTATTTTTTAGTTTTTTTGCTGTAAGATTTTGGTTGTAAAGTTTTTAGTTGTAGATTTTTTTGATGTAGGTTTTTTTTGCTGTAGGAAATTATATTTGTAAAATTCACAAATTTTGGCTATATGTTTTTGGCTTTCTACAACCAAAAACATTTCATAGATAAAAAATTGGTTTTCCAAAGCAATGAAAACCAAAAATAAATTTAAATCATGATTGGTTCAATTTAAATGTTGTGGAAAGATTTTTGCTCTGCGGAGTAACCAGAGTCCTTACCACTCACACCCTTAAACATTTAATCATTTGATGAAGCCACTTCTATTGTTTTTTTGTCAAACTTGAATTTAACGTTGAGCATTGAAAGAGAATGTTAAGATATAAACAATGATCGATCAAGTGATATTTGCATTGAATGGTAATCACCAAATCACGTGATTTTTGCCTTCAATAGTTATTAATCACCAAACATCTTTCTATCTATCAACAACATAAAAGAAGTAGTCTATAATGTGAATATCACAAGTTTTTATACTTAACCTCTTTTGGATTTTGGATTTGCATTATAAATATATGAAAAGCTTTTATACTTATGCATGCAAAAACAAAACAAAAGGCCTAGATAAAAGCACATGCAATTGTTAGAATATTGAGAGCCCCCCTACATTTATGGCCCATATATTTATAGTCTTTTACTTCATGTATTTTTCATAAGGACTTATCCTATTTATCACTTTTGTCACATAATAAAACGTTATTAGATATTTGCAAAAAGAAAAGAAATATAATTTTGAAAACCCAATTCTACACTTATGTACAATTTTTGTTTGTCAACTCAACTTCATCGTTGTAATAAAGATGAAAATAAATTAGGTGGTGAAATATCTAAATTATAGGAAAGCTCTCTAATACTACAAATAAGAAGATGAGTTCTAGAAATAAGTATAGGAGGAATATGAGTAGAATTAATGTGGATAAACAAATTATTGAGTCTTGAATGTAAATTATATATTTTATGATTTTTTAACCAAATATATGTCAGTCTCTAAGTAATAATAATAATAACATAAGCGGAAACATACCTTTTGGATCTATAACTTATGATCTAGATTTTGGTAATGACTATTCCACAACAAACTCAGAATAGCTTAAGATCTCTGTTGATGAGATGCAGAGAACGTCTTCTAAATTTCGAGTTAAGATTGGTGTTGAGACCAAAACCTGATATTTATATAGAAATAATTTCTAATTTAGCATTTCATCAAATTAGAAATTACCGAATGTTACTATATAATTTTAATTTTTTAATAATAATCCTTACACATTAGTTATACATTTGTAATTCCAAAANTAATTCTTACATTGAAAAATCTTCAAAATAAAATATAAACACCAACCACTCATCTGGATTTGCCGCCATCTTTAAACTTTGAGTTATTAGTCGCAAAAACCATTTTTCATATATTTTGCAATATCAAACAAGTTACCACCCCCTATTCCTTGAATCATAAAGCTAAATTCCTCGCCAATAGTGTTAGAAGAGTATCTTCAATCCTTGTAAACTCTACAACTTCTTTTCATCTATTGATAAATTGAAGTATTTGTTGACAAAACAAAAAAAAAAATTGGGCTCAAATTGACCTAGTCAAATAAGAGTTTGGGCTGTTCCACTTCAAACTACCATAGAGACCAGACTTTAACACAAGATCGTGATAGATCGCAGTATATTCTAATATTTAAAATTTTAGAATGTAATAGAAATGTCAAAGACAAAAAAATAATTGAACGATTATTGTCTATCAAATAGTTGACAAAACAAATAAATAAAATATTGAAATAAAAAGTGATTACTTTCGTACATTTAATTTCACAATATTCGCAAATTATTGATCAGAATTAAAAATATTTTAAAGAGACCAAACAAATTAGTAGTAACGTTGACATCAATAACAAACAAAAAGGAAAAAATCCAAAAAAAAAAAAAACATCACCAATTTTTAATAGTTCCGATTCCTTAATAAAGACTTTAAGCATTTTAAGAAAAAAAAAAATTAATCTTCTTACATTTTCTAAATCCAATTTACTGGCTTTATAAACTGAGAACTTCTTCTGATTCTTTCATAGTTTCCTCCTAACTCTTTTACCTTTTTTTTATTTGATTATTTAACTTCAAGTTCTGGCTCTCTTGTTACTGCAACTTGGGCATTTGTAATGCTTGATGTGTTCTGCTTTTGCAGGAGTTATCTTCACACATTTTCCATGGAACCATTTCTCACAAGCGTCACAGCAAATCCAGAATTCATCTGTTCCATAGTTGTCTCCACAAGCTCCACAAACCGCACCTTGTTCATCGTCTTCTTCTTCATCATCTTCACTATCATCATCTTCTTTCGGTGGTGGAGATGACATCTTTGTAACCTTTGTGAGAGATTCCGATTGGCGAGACTGCTTGTGATGAAATACAACCAGATAAGAACTTAGCAGAGAAACAGACAGAGAGATATTGATACGAATGGTGAAACAGAAGAGATACCTTAACACCACTAGACTTGGTTTTGCTATTGTTGTTGTTACCAGATTGTGATTGCTTTGCATTGCCAGTCACTACTTCGAAAATGGTTGGCAAGTCGTTAATCATCTGGAACAGCCTCTTCCTGGAAAAGAATCAATTCATTGCATAAGCCTAAAGGCGAGTGATCGCTAAATTGTTTAGCAAGCTTAATCCAAATGAAGAAATTGATGAGAACCAAACAAGTAAAGTTCTTTTATTCGATTCACTAGAAGAACTCTACACATACAAAGACTTTGTAATCACGACCAAAATCCAAGAAAAAAATCTACAATCGCCAACTCATTCTGGTCAAATTTCTTTTTAACCTGTTAACTATCAACTAACTGATTCAATGATTGCTGCTGAACTGTCAACATAGCTACAATTTAGTGCAAAGTGCAAACTGCCTAGGCTGATTACAGTGATCCTGAACTAGACTAATACTAATCAGAGATAGAGGCACACATCACATCTATTGACCTGAATCCTATATATATATCTCAATAAAACTAATCCAGTTTGGTTCAATCTATAACTCTTGTTGCAATAATTTTGTCTTCTGAAGCAAAAGATAGTAACTGGAACCTGTGACAAACAGAGTTTAAGAGAATATGATACATTGAGCAAGATAACACAAGAGGATGGTTATGTGGTCATAATAACCTTACCATATATAAGTACTCACAATATAAACACATTTAAGATGCAACACTGAAAAGAAAAGGAACCTTACCTCTCGTTCTTACCAAAACCAAAACGTGCACCAAAGTAAAATGCAACAGAAAGCAGCCATGAATCACTGTGAACTGCAACCAAAGATACCCAGTCCTTTTCTAGCATTCCATCTCTTGCAAAATTGATGCCTAGAGCTGGTTCAGGAAGCTCAGGAGGAACTTCCTCAACGGGAAGATTAACCTCCCATGTCTCATTCGGAAGCCCATAGAGGCACAAGTTCTCTTTCTCTGCATAAACACCAATAAAAACACCTTAAAGAGAAAACCACGGAAAAGACCAACTCAATATTTAGCTGCGAATATGTAGCTAATCACAATCAACAAACAAAGTCATCAAAAGGGTTCAGGTAAATCTAAGATAAAGGCTCCTGAAGACTTTTAGGTTGAACTGGGATCTAAACTATATCACTATAGAACAATTAAAGAATATGATCAAATAAAAGCTCTATTACATCGAAATCTATAAACCATTGATGAGTAAACAAATTCATGAAGGAAAGATGATGAATACTAATTCAAAACTCTTTCTTAAATCAAAGAAGAAACATACAATCTCAGCAACTTCAACACAATACTCCACAAACACATAGAAAAGCAACGGAAGACTAATTCAACATTGGTGAAGAAATAACTCACCAGGATCACACGTTTGGTAAAACTTCACAATATCTGCATAAACCCAAAAAAACAAACAAACTCAGAATCATCAAATCTAATAAACAAACAACAAACCCACATTAAAAGTTTGCTTTTTCTTCCTCACGAAAGACGAAAACCCCTAATGCAACAAACCCATAAATCTATAGACCGAACCCAAACTCACCGTTTGTGAGAGCCTTAATGAGACCAGCTCGGCGACCTCTGAAGTCACTAAAGACTTCTTCAACAGTACGAGGAATAGGATGAGCGGTTCCTTCCATTAGCTTAAACCACAACTTCTTCACAGATGAATTCGCCGGATAATGAATTTCAGCTTCAAAATCGCCGGCGAATGAGTTTGCCGGTCAAAGCAAAATCTGCGGATTAATGTTTTCTAATAAAAAAGCCCAGAAAGAATAAATTTTTAACTTTGGGTTTCGGATTTGGGGATATGAAATTTATAAATCTCTCAACTTGGGATTTAATTTGGGGAAAATAGAAAAAAGGAAAATAGAGAACAGCTCGAAACCCTATAAAGAAAAAGAGTAACGAGAAAAAATAATTTTTTAGGATGGGACATTATATATATATATATATCTCTCCAGAAATTGACATGTGGCGTTTTAGAGCATTTTGATGCTGCCACA